>VXCM01003987.1:0-45456 GCA_014773175.1 Lucifuga dentata
GGAGGCAGATGATTCGCTGTGGTGACCCCTGAAGGGAAAGCCGAAAGGAAAAGAAGAAGAAAGTGAGCACTTGCTGAGTTTGCATACCTGTAAGAAGACCACATTTTCAGATAGACTAGCTCTTGTATTGCATAACTCTGGTGCCTGATACAAGTGTGCACAAGGGTACATGCCTGTGTCTGTGTATGTGTGCATGCATATTTTGGTCCTCTGGGTGTGTGTTTGTGGTGCCAGTGTTAAGATTTCCCTGTCAGTGGATGACAGCAACTGGCTTCACTTGAAAGCAACAGTTTCCCTGGACATGCAGTCTGGACCCCAGAGCCATCTACATTATTAAATTGAAATATGTCCAGTTAGCAGTCTGAGAGGACACTGTGCCCTGACTTTAACTTATGAAGTCTGGACACATGCTGAGGTTTTTTCAGAGCTGCACAATGGGAATAGACTGTGATATGAATGCTGATAGGCTCCACACAGGCATAGCTTTCTGTCTATATAATTACTGTTTAAGTACTTATAATCAAAACATCTCTAAGCTGAAAAGTATGCAAAGGCTCAGTATACTCCATACAAAGTAGAACTTTCAGTCTTATAAGGGTCAAGATGCAGTGATTCAGGCTCTTTCTGTGTTCAGAGCTTTTTTTGGGTTTTCTACTATGGACACCTCCATAATAGACACCCACTGACACCCAAAGACACCCAAATATCACATGGTTGATTGTGTCATGTGGGCCTTCTTTTTTTTTTTTTTTTTTANTTTTTTTTTTTTTTTTTTAACTTTTGGATCATCTACCACTTCCTCCACTGTTGGAGCAACACATCCAAACTCTTATTTGTTGAATAAACAGAAAATTCTGCGTTTTCCTTCCTGCTCTGAGTTGGAGGGCAAACATGCCTTCTCCTTTTAGGTGTTCTTTAACTTCTTTTATCACCTATAGCCACTGCAAAAGCCTCTCTCCATTGTTTGTCAGCTTCTTTCACTGCTACCTCCACTTGCTCCCCCTACCGTCATGGAGTGGCATAAAAAAAAAAGAGCTCAGTTCTTAAGGACCATACTGCACACAATGTTCTAGGACACGCTGACAGGCCTGTTATTTTGTATTATGTATTTTGATGGAAACTAGGGCCTTTAGGGTTTGCTTGGTTTGAGTATGATTTGACAATTCTCTAATGCAGCCTAATTTATTATAGGTTAGATTTTTTGTAAATTGAAATATTTAAAAAAAAAACAAAAGAAATTTTAATGGTCAGTATTGTCATTTTCTTGCTTTTGATTGGACAGCACTAGCTTTCATTGAAATTTATTATGAGGAAATTACCTTCCTGCAGTGTGCACATTTATGTCCGTACAGTGCAGTATGTGCATGTATGCTTACATGCGTCTGTGTGTGTGCGTGTGTGCAGATGTTTCCACTGTTGCTCTCTCTGTGCTCCTTGTGTGTGTGTGTGTCTGTTATAAGGTTGTGTTGCCTTTGTGTACTTACAATCCACTCATCCTGTGCTGTAAGTAAGGCAGTGTTGAATAATGCAGAGAGCCTCAGACTCACCGCTGAGCAAATACAATGAGCCTCTCAGCTTAAGACATACTGTTCTGCATTGTGCTCTGCTGTACTTTTGTGTGCCTTCACAGATAGAATAATATTCCTACAGAGCCACACGCTGATAAAGATTACTCCAGTATAATTTCTTTTAGCCTATTGTGTGTAGAGTGCTTTTTCAGAAAACCCAAAGTACATGGGTACATGGAATTTTATATAAAGAGATATACTGTATCATATACTGTATGTAGGATGAACCAAGGATCGAAAACTCTCTCTCACCTAGATTGTCATGATTGAGAAGGAAAATCTCATGGTCATCATGATGAAGTATTTCTCCATTTCCTTTGTTGCTGAAGTAACTCATTGTCCCTCTCAGGTACTTTCAGATGGAGGCTACCTGACGTGCTTCTGACACCATGATGGAGGGAGGAGGTGCCCGGAGGTTTAACACTCTCCTGTCTGAACTATACAGTGTAAAGGGGACACATGATGGAATCAACACAGATTATTATGTGAACAAGTAACTCTGGTCTGTAGAGTGAAAATAGCATGGAAACAGCCTTGAATGTTGAAGTGGATAATATTTAATGAGTCAATCACTGCAATTTAATAGTTTTTATTTTGAAACATTTTCTGTAAAATCCTTTGTATCGTTATCACAACGACCTTAAAGTTATTTAACTACATGTGAATGTGGCTTTACAATTTGCTTGAGACATAAGTAGCTTGTTACATCATTTGAATTCCCCTCGGCTCTAACCATGAACCGGGTGACCCATCACATTGTGTTCTGAACCAGCAGTCTCACCAGCGAGGTGTCCCAGAGGAGAGTGGCATGTGTCTTCCTGTTTCTGTGAATCATAACCACTGTTTTGTATTCAGCAATGTGTGTCAGAGCAGGTTACCTACACAAACGGGAACCAGAAAAGGATTTGTGTTTAAAGACTGTCCTTTGGGGTGAGGTAGTAGGTTGTATAGTTTTAGGGTTATACCCTTCCTGTCAGATAACTATACAACTTACTGTCTTTCCTGAAGTGGCTGTAATATCATCTGATTCCACTTTGGGAGCTTTTGAAGTTCGGCTGTGACCAGAAGTCCATCCAGCTGGCTGCCTCGTCTTCTTAGAAAGCTTGGACTGGGTTGGGAACTGCTAATGTGTGGGTCTGTAAAGCCCTTTGAGATATTGTATGTGATACTGGGCTATACAAATTAACTTGACTTGACTTTGGATCTCAATCAGCTTTGGAGTGTATAAGTTTACACAAAACTCTAGTAGGACTACTGCATGCAAGTAAGTTGTGTTCCTTTTTTATTTTTATACTGAGTGCTTTATGCTTTGGCCAGTAAAAAAGATCTTTATCCTAAATATTGTTATGTTTAGCTTTTGTGTAGTTGCACAATATTTTATTCATACCCTAAATATTAACTACACTTTAACATTCTGTTCTGTTCTAATCTTAGTCATCCTTGTCACTTCTTTCTTAGACCTGATCATCAAAGGATTTTAGTTAAAGCATTGTGACTGTCATACTGATTGTTTGCAATGTTAGTGATCTAAAATTGACCTACACTTGACCTCAATGTAAGCTGCTTTGGATAATGCACTGGCCTAACTCATGAATGTATTTTTAAAAAATGTAGTCATGATGAGGAAGCCTTTAGGATAAAGAAATGTGCAATGATAATGTGCATAGATAGATAGATAGATAGATAGATAGATAGATAGATAGATAGACAGACAGACAGACAGACAGACAGACAGACAGACAGACAGATAGATAGATAGATAGATAGATAGACAGATAGATAGATGTGTGTGTTTCTCCACCAGTTTACACCAAACCAATAAGACTTTTCTGATGTTCGTACGGGGTGAGGTAGTAGGTTGTGTGGTTTCAGGGTAGTGATTTTGCCCAATCTGGAGATAACTATACAACCTACTGCCTTCCCTGAAGGGCAGCGATACTACACCATACAACCAGCAGGGGGTGTTATGCGCATGGTATGTAAAACCTCCCAAAATCAACAAATCAAATCAGGTCAACTGTCTGGCGCTGATCCTTCAGTCCATGTCTTACCTGGAATGTAGGCATCCAGAGCCAAACACAAGAACAAACACAGCTAGCAGGTAAAGTCTGTTAACTGTCAGTTTGTCTTTTCTGGGTTTTCTGATAGTAATAAAAGTGATATGATCAATCAGTTTGTCTTTGATTTTTCATTTTTAATATATATGAAAAATGCATTAAAGAAGAATAAAGAGGGGGAAAGCTTCAGTTTTGTGTATTTCTGTGGGTCTGGGATCAGGCAGCATCACAGATGTTTCCTAAAAGTCAAAGAGCAGAGCAGACCAAAAGAAGAGCCGTGGAAACAGTCTCAGCTCCTGGACTCCAGCATGATTCATGTGGTGACAGATGATAGTTACAGTATTCTATCACTCTGACCAGCACCACACATTAATACACGCACATACAAAGATAGATATCAGATTGAGTGCCAGTGGGTATCATGCCAACATGGACATCAGACATGCCTCACTGTCTGAGACTGCAGCTCCAGATCTCCTGTCAAGGTCAGACTGGGGGTCGTCATTCACAGCAAAAGCCCTCACTCACCCCTCACTCACCTCTCTGCCTTCACTCAGCAGCCATCCTTCAATGATCACTCTTTGCCTGTGTCAGAGGTAACTGCTGGGTTACTCTACATTTTTACTTCTGATTTTCATACCCACCCACACAGATTTATCATCTACTGCACACACATGCACTGCCTCAGTCTGAACAGTTTGCATATACTTTGTACTTTGGTTTGCATGTTTCATACATGTCGATCATGCCAAAACTGAACAACAGTTGAACTTTGCTGAGCTAGTTAAACATTCACCAAATGTCTCTGACACAATGAGAAGGATTATGTGACAACAAATTGCTTGACTAACACAGCAAGCACAGATCTGTAGCACTGCCACGTGGAATGAAATGCACAAATGTATCCTGTGTTTTTTGACCAGTGTTGGGTGTATTTGTATGTAGGCCGCACCCCGTGTAGTGTTCCCCCTACCAGCAGCCATTATTGGACTGATGTGAGCCTTGGCCCTGCTGATAGAGGAAAGTGAGCTGAATATTAAGCCTGCTGAGACAATGGCTCTATGTTCATCCTGCCTTTGGGGGAGCACCTCTAATGGATTTTCTCCATCTTCCAATGTTGAACGCTCAGAGGTGAACAGGTAGCACACACACAGATCTTCAGGTCAAAGTTGACAATTCTCAATTTCACCAATTTATTTTGGCCATTTGGCCATGGATTTTCTCCATCCTCTGCCTCTGCTTTACTGAAAACTGCAAAGATTTGACATCCACCCTGTGATCTCTTTTTCCATGAAAGGACCAATGATAGGCTTTTTTGGATTCATGTATTCAATATTATATTGCATAATATGTTGTTTAATCCAACATTGCCAAGAATTTGAAAGAACACCCACCACACTGCTTTTCTAATCCTTCACATGATGTCAGCCTTGTAAATGGAGTGGTATTGATTAGATCCGTGTGTGTGTGTGTGTGTGTCAAATAAGCCACAGAGCAGTGTGTATGTCCTGAAATGAACATTCAAGATGGTGTCTAACAAGATTCAGCCTTGTTAATCTTTGTCATGGTGATTACAAATATAAAATTCTGTGTAAAATATAGGCCAGAAAAACAAAAAGGTACATATATTGTTTATATGCCACACACATTTTGATTTTCTTCGCATTTGAATCTGCAACAATTTTAATGTGATTTATCGCCAAAAACAACTATTGCAGTTACCAAGCCTCTGTTGTACACGTGGCAAAAGCGCCTCCCTGTGGTTGCTTATAAGTACATAGGTGCAGTACTAATTAATTGATTGAACATTATTTTTATATAAAATATTTAAAGCAGGTGTTATCGCCTAAATTGAACAGTCATTTGGCTGCTTCTTGAATTTAAATCTAAAATGATTGCTTATAAGTACATAGGTGCAGTACTAATTAATTGATTGAACATTATTTTTATATAAAATATTTAAAGCAGGTGTTATCGCCTAAATTGAACAGTCATTTGGCTGCTTCTTGAATTTAAATCTAAAATGATTGCTTATAAGTACATAGGTGCAGTACTAATTAATTGATTGAACATTATTTTTATATAAAATATTTAAAGCAGGTGTTATCGCCTAAATTGAACAGTCATTTGGCTGCTTCTTGAATTTAAATCTAAAACTGTAGGGAGTTGGAGACTGGATTTAGAAACTAAATGAAATAACCACCAGTTATTTAGTATCCAGTTAGTCAATTTCTCAGCAGCAGGTGGCAGCAGAGGCCTGTCTGCTGATAAAACCCATAATGACCCACTTACAATACCTCAGTGGGTCATCAAAATGATCCTAGTATTTAAAAGCATATGCCACCTCACAATACCTTAAAATTATTTAATATAAAAACGTATTGAAGGTAACACTAAAGAGTAGTAAAAACAGCAGTATTTGTCTATATTTCTGTTCATTCATCATCAAATTTCCATGTGTTAAATACACAAGTATGTATGTGTTTGTTTTAAGCTACAGTTTCATAACAGGAAAGTCATCCAAATAAAGGTGAGCTAGAGACAGATGTCACTTCACATTTTGCTGTCATACTCTGCTCTTTGTTTTTACAGCCAGGTTAAATTTGTGATCAGAAATGTAAATGGAGTGGTGTACTGTATGTGGAAAGCATTGTAAGTGTAGCCTAAATTAGGAAACCAGCTGCTGTCCAGACAGAAAGTCTTGACTGTAGCTCATAACAGTCTACTGTGTTTCTTTCTGGTCTCTTGAGTGGTGTTGCAACAAACCATATCTTCTGAGTCTAATGTTTCTTCATGTCCTCAACAAATCATCAGTGGCCTGTTCCACGCCTTAGAGAAGCTCAGCTGACATCTGTGCATGTGTAAGATATTGTGCATTAGTAGATTTGAGATTGATTTTATATTTTATTTAGTGCTGGACTGTGTTTCTGCCTAATCCTCTGAGATTTTTTATAACAAGATCTAATTTCTTAGGCAAATGTTTCTCCATGTCCTCCATGGAGAAATCAGTCCTGGAGAAGTCCAATGAACTGTGTATACATGTGTGACACATTATGCTTGATGAATTTGAGAAGCCTGTTTTGGGTGCAATGAAGCCTGAAAGTGACTCTGCTTACCTCAAATTCCACAAGGAGCTGCACTCAATGTGTTGCTCAAGGGCACCACAGTAGTACAGTGGGATACTTGCTGAGGTGGGCTGTGAACCAGGTTCTGTCATCTTGTTCTATAAAAACGCATACTGGAATTTAGTGAAATCAGATGATATTTTCTAATCAAACATGACATAAGTCTATAACTTTTTAAATTTCAATTGAAGTCAACTTAAAATTTATAGTTACCAATTTCAGACCCATTTCAGGACTTATAGTTCTCCTTATTTGAAGTCTGTTCACTTGAAATAATGACTTCCTAAAGTATTCAAATTAAGTGTCTTGAGTAACATTGTTGGTGTGTTATCATACTTCCCAGAACCTCATTTTGAAGAAATTTACCTGACAGAAACTTAATTTGTGTATATTTTTACATGTTAATATGAGCATTTCCTGTAATAAAAATAAAAGCAATTCAAGCTGTGATGAAGATTATCACTTCTTTTCCTATATTTCTTTTAAAAGATTTTAAACTCTTCAGATGTTCCTATCAGCAGGAACTCTGGCATGTAGTCTTATTTTTCAGCAAAAGCTGTAATGATTATGTTCAATTTATGAAAAACAGACCTTAAAACTTCTTTAAATAATTAAACTGGATCTCAAATTGATTAGCAACACTTAGTATGAATAAACAGATCTTGATTGAACTTTATGTCTCACTTTAAGATTATTTTTCCCTGTAAATTCATAATTCATTGAAGTTACAAGTAAATTCATTGAAGTTACGTTGTATGCGTGTGTATGTATGTGTGTGTAGGTGTGGGGGGTGGGGGNGGGGTGGAATCATAGTAAAGACATCCTAGCCCCAAGGCCCAAGCAGAGGAGCTGCCAGCTGTTATAGGCAACGAACCAGGCTCTGGAATGACACCCACATTGCTTAAAAAAGAAAAAGAATGTGGAAATGTGTGATTGGGAGTTGGACAAGGAATGGGATGAAGAAATTTGCAATGCAATCAATAAATAGGTTGCATATTCAGCATCTGGCAAAAGAGTGGGCAAACACAGATGTTTCATTAATGAGCAGTTTATTGCAACATATGACTGGAAACCCACAGAACCTTGGCTGGTGTCAGATGATGTTTTTTCCAGCTGCCATCTGATTCTCCTGAAGAAGTGCATCATTTTTATGCACATTTAGCAGATTATGCACATTAGCAGGATCATGCTGGACAACTTCCCGCAGACCATACCATGATGGAAACTAGAGATGCAGTCCTTTTCATTCAAATGTGGCAGAACTGAGTGATCCAGTGGCAGAAGAGATATTCATACAAGTAAAAGTAGCAATATCACAGGTGTAAAACTACTCTGATAGAAGTAAATGTTATTTGTGTATAAAGCTTGGCAAATGAGTTAATCAATTACTCAGAGTGTTCAGTTATTGACTACTGTTAGCAGTACTTTACCCAAATAACCAACCACCCTCATCACAGGTTGCATATGTTTGTGACATGTAAGAGGAGTTCAACCAAACTGTCTGTCATTCTCAGATTATTTTATTTAAGTAATGTCTGGATGCATGAAGGGGTAAAACTATGCTGTATGCAGTGTAAAAAGCCTTAAAAAAGTCCTAAAATATAATCTTAACTTTTTGTCACAGAAAATGTTTCTTCTTTCCCATTCCCTGTAATCATCTAGTGACTCCTTACATCTATCTTGGATCCCTTGTGGTAGTTTAAATAATCATAATGCATCAAATTTTATGAAATAATCATATTTTGTTGAAGTACCTCAAATTTGTACTTTAGTAGAGTAGCTGACTAAAGATAGATAGATAGATGATTAATTTAGTATTAGTAGTAGCATTACAATTATAATCCATTGACTAAAAAATAGTGCATATAATCCAAATATATTATAAAATATTATATAATTATTGTAAAAGTGCTCAAGTCATTAATTGAACATATCTAATTTTAGCAATACCTAAAACCCAAGAACAGGGAAATACATCAAATATTACTTTTCAGCTCTTCTCTGGCTGCAGTTTTTTCAGTGTATGCATTGGTAAAATATGGTAATATGGTTACAGCAGCCATGCTGTTTCGTAGCAGCGGCTAAGAGAGGAGACAGAGAGAGGAGGGGGAGGTAGCTGGTAGGACATGGAAAAGGTCATTTGAGGATAATGTAATTCAGGTCTATGAGCTTGAACATTTTGCCAAGCATTATTCATTCAGTCCGATACGCATCATTATATCAGAGTATAACCACACTGCAAACCATCCTTCATGCTAACCAGCCCTTCACTTAGTGCTCTTCTTCATGACTTTGTCTCCTCTGGGTGTTTCTTTTAGAGGTATGCAAGTTTACAGCGTCTGTTGCACTCACACTGGTTAGGGGGCGTCCTTCTCCTGGGAACCTGTTGCGCCCCTTGCCATTCGCTGAAACTATAGGTGTGTCAAGGGGTGTGAGCTTTTCCGCGCCAGCTGTCAGTCATGAGGTCATTTCCGGCGGGTGAGAGCTCCATGGCGCTGCTTTGTATGGACGTGGTGGGGGATTTTTGACAGCGGCAGCGCTGCTGGGAGGCAAACAAGGACGTGCTCAGGGTTGGGGACTATTTTTTCCCTCCTCGATCCTCACGATCCCGCACTGACAGCTCTGCACACCGAGATTTCCGACGACATGGCGGCTTGGGATCCGGCTGCGCATTATAAGGTAGATCTCCTTATTTAGTCTGTTAGTCAGAAAATGCAGCAGTCCAGCAGACGATATGTATTGGAATTTATTAGTGCATTGAAATGATTGCAGAATGGATACAGTGCATGCTCACTAATATCATTTATATTTGTATTTATGGCCCAAACATGCATATAGTCGTTTATAGGCACAATGGAACTATAATGCAGATTACAGGGCCATTGTTATTGTATGGGGGCAGGCTAATCTGATTTCAGTTTGCACGCCTGCGCAGCTCAAGTGGCATTATATCTCCCCATGATGTACCTGTTCATTAGTAAGTCATGCAAAATAGTCATCTGCAGAAAAAAAAAAAAAAAAAAAGGGGGGGGAGTTGGCTTTATTCTGATATTAAATTTTAGATACTATGAAAAAAAGATGCGAATTCCTGAGTGTCTTTCCATAATGCACGTTGGATGTAACAGTGACAAGAATTTCCAGGTTACTGTGTAAAAATTAAGCACGTGTTTCAATTTTTAAACATACTGCTTCACTCAAGTGTGATGCACTCTACACATCAGACTATTGGCTAGGAACTGTCCTCTTCAGTCTAAAATAATCCTGCATATGGCTTTATGAGCATAAATTATTTCCAAAGTCCAAAGTGTATCAAGGTTCTTATCTCCTATCTTAGATGAGAGTTTGGATTCTTTATAAATAATCTAATTTCCCTGTTTTCTAGTCCATAATTTTGCCCAGGAGCCATGGATGTTTTTAGTTACCTGTTAGCAACTTTTGCAACACAAACTCTCATATTGAAGTGTTGAATTAACACTTTAAGTGGTTCTTAAACTGTGCTAAATGTACCTGACTTGGAGTGTCCTCTTAGTGTATGAACATTTCTTCAGAGAATCAAAACAATTGAAATCTGAAAATGCTGTTATTGCAGCAATTTATTCACAAATAAAATTGCTACATGGCTACTTTACACGCTAATGCTGTATACACTCAATTTCACATGATTTTTCTGTGATTTTTCTTAAAGTTGGTGGCTTGTTGGTGAGGTGGTACTGAGATGTTTGGTTTACTCAGGTGGTATGGGGTTCAAACAGTTTGAGAACCACTGGTTTAATGGATAGACAGTGTTAACATGTAGATGCATATGCTTAAAGTTAAGTCCTTTAACCCTCTCAGTGCTTGAAACTCTGGCATCCTTAGACAATAATAATAATAATAATAATAATAATAATAATAATAATACATTTTATTTGTAGGCACCTTTCATGGCACTCAAGGACACCTTATAGTCAAAACGACTTCTTATTTATCCCACACCACAGCATGGAAATTATTCAGTTAAGCAGAAACACATCCTCATATTTCAGCAATTTAATTTGAGTATGTATTTCTGAATATTGCATTTCAGGCAGCTCAGCAAATCATTTCATCTCTCAGGAAGAAATTGACTAGTTTACTGGTGTCAATTTCTTAATAACACAGAACCCAAATCCCGCTGTAGCTGTACTAGTTCCTCAAAACAATAAAGGAATGCTGTCTGGCTTTTCCCACATTCACCATAGATGTGTGAAATAACCCATATTTTATTTGTGAAATTCAGTGATTCATTGCTGTTAAAACACTGACATCCCACTGAGTCTGAATTTTCCGCATGTTCAGATTATTTGAGATTTGCATTTTAGTTATGATTAAAGTGTGAAAGCTCATTTTGTATCTGAAGGTCAAGCTCTTGGTCAGCATGTAAAAATATCTGCACAGTTTAGGTTAGTTATAAGACTTTAAATATATTGTAAAGAGAAATTCTCCATTCTGCAGTTTAGTTCTGTCTTACCTGAGATTTATACTCCTCAGTTCTCTTTGTATATGCTTTTGCATAATTCCCTCCACTATTTGCTCACACATTGACGTGGCATTTATCTTTGGATCAAAGGTCTTCACTCAGGATTAATTTTACAAACCTTATCATTCTGGTGAGCATGATTAAAAATCTATCAAATCTATCAATTATCTTTTAGTGTTTAATGTTGCCTAAAAATGGCACTATCTTTGGGATGAAGGGGCAGTTAACTTGAAATAAAAATATTAAATGTTAGTTTTCCCCCTTAGAATGAAGAATGAATCACTGTAGGTTAAATATAATCTGACACATAGCATCAAAATGTAATCATAAGATGTTGGCCAAACAGTATGTAAATGTTTGTTTTAACACACTGGAACGTTCCAGATGGGTGGAGTTGAGTCCATCAGTGCAGTTCAGGTAGGGTCAGATACACCAGCAGTTATTTAAAAAGTAGATAGTAATTTTCAATCCTTCTCATGTGATTTTTTTTTTTAATACATAAGATAATTTTATTCTCATGACAAGAGCCATAATTTCTTTATGCAATGGAGATTAAAATTAACAGCAAAAACAAAATGCAAATTTAATTTTTTCCACGCTTGGTGTTTACTAGACACTCTAGTGGAACAGGTAGGCATGCTTCTTGTTTATCCAGCCTGCATAACATCTCACATGATGCAATCACAAACAAAACGTATCAAGCCCGATCAGCACGTTTCATTCAATTTAGAACTTCATTGTTATAATCAGAGGGACACTGTATTTAAGATAACACTTAATTTCTCATGCACAATGCACGCAAAACGGCTATACAAGCAAACAGTGTGAACTGGCTTTGTGGTTGCTTCTTTCAGTCAGCTTTGGGAGACTCGCCCTGTTGTTGCTTGTAGTGGAGCTAGTTTTCTGTGCTGCACTGTCACTTTTGTCTTCAGGAACTTGAGACCTGTAATCAGCTCCTGCCTGCATTCACAGCCTGGAGAGACAGACTTAACTCAGACACAAGGAGAGAACGAGAGGCATGGTTTTCACTTCCCTCCTAAGACAGGACTTTCAGGTTCTCTTTCCAACTGAATAGTCTCAAGAGGTTTTCCTGACTGTTTGTTGTAGGTCTTTGAAGAGACATTTTGGCCATGTGTTAGCAACAGAAATATTGTTCCACTGACCCATTTTCCAAATCCCGGCATTGTCGGTGGCAGCTGAACAGTAGAAAAAATGTCAGCAGGGCACAATTTAGAGAGAGTGGTCAAGACAAATCACAGCATTCATAGCACCTAACATCCAGCAGAGATTTATATGATCTTTAAAACATTCCAGAAGGCTCATCTACAATTCATAAAACATTATGTGTGTATGATTTAAATATAGGCACCTCTTTTACACTCTCACTGACAAGGATCAGTAGTACCACAGCCTTGTTATCACTTCTACAGGTCTTGCAGCACTTCTGGTATTTCTCAAGCTTGTGCAGACAAACAAGAGAGCAACCCCAAAGAAATTAGCTTTTACAGGATGTGGGTCTTGTACATCTTAACATAGCAGGTTGTGGTGGTAGCTTGCAGTCAGTGCTGTGATCTGTTTGTTTTCCAGCTAATGTCCTCTGTCATCCTCGTTTGACCTTCATCTGAGCTGGGTCCAGGCTCTTTGACCCTTCCTCGTCTTAAAACCCTTCTTGGTTGAGTAGGATCGAGCCCCCCGACCCCCCAGCTCGCCAGACTTACAGTAAGCAGCTCTGGAGAGGAGATTGTCTGTGCTAATGATCCAGGAGGGTCACTGCATACAGGCTGAATTTGGACTTTGAACCAGGAAAGGACGTTGGAGGATAATTTGACTGCTCTGTCATGGGAATGTCTCTTTCAAGCACCACAACCACTCTCTCTGCCCCCAAATCCTGTGTTTCTGATACATTCACCTGTTTCTGCTTCTCTATCCATTTTGTCTGAAAGACAGACTTGTGAGATTTACTCTTTCTTGTCGACTTGAGTTGCTGCAGTGGGAGCTGCTGCACGTGAGTTAAGGCATGTAGAAATCCTCATCAATGACATAACCCTGGTCTTACCTACTCTCCCGTTCTAATTCTATTACTGATAAAGCCCACTCTCTTTCAGCTCCATTCAGCAGCTCAGATGGAACCAGTATAACCAGGGTCTTCCTCACTAACTGGAAATTAAAGGACTAAAGCTGTTTCCCACTGGGATCAATAATTTGCTCTATGCACCGATTTAAAAAAAGAGTCTTATCTTTTACTGCAAGCGTGAATTAATGTATTTCTGTCAAAAGGCCTGTGTGTGTTACATGCTTCCCCACAAACATGTAGGCTGATTTGGCAGCTAGAAAAAGGGAGTTCAGTACTCCAACATCTAGAAAATGTAACGAGACACAGCTCTCTGACAGGGGGAAATGCTCCAACTGCATCTTAGTCTCACCACCGAAAATGCTAAATATCTTAACAGAATCATTTTCTGAAGGTCGATATGATATAGAGAGGTTTGTTTTTCATATTAACCCGTTATTGCTCTTTATCGTCCCGCTGTCTCTTTATTGGTTGATGTTTTGTTACAAGATTTATATTAAAAGATACCTTTTACCAACAACAAGAGCATTAGAGCCCTGCACCAAAGACAAACAAGCATAAACTAAATTTGTCTTGTTCTAATAATACAGGTTTGTGTTACCTGAGATCACTCTTCTAAGGGGAAAGAAACGACTATAATAATAGTGATTTTATTTGTCATAGGAAACATTTTTGAAATTTATCTGTATCCAGACCTAATTGCACCTATTGATCATGGGATAAATATGTATGATTTTTTTTTAAATTTTTATATTAATGTTGTGTCTTACCTCTGAAGAAAGAGAAAGGAAATCATTCCTAAAAATCCTGGATATGCTCCTGGATCTGGATCAGCACCAAAATGTAATGGTTTCTCTCCTGTGCCCATGCCTCACCCTTCCACCAATTTGTGTCAGAATCAGTTCATAGCTTTTTGAGTAATCATGAAATAAAAAAGCAGACAGATGAAAACCTAACCTCCTTGATCTTTACCAGTGATATAAGACAACTAAATGCTGCAGTTTCTGATGACTGATTATAGATGTTGAGATTCCTAAAAAACAGACAGTTTTAAAAGTTTAAGTCTTTCCAGCTAACATGTATGCTGTCCTCCTCAGTAAGTCACGGCATGTGAAATGTTGCATCTTCTAATAGGATTGTACATAAGGTCAGCTCAGGCCCACAGGGCTTCAAACTGATGTCTTTGTCTGATGTCCTTGTTTTACCCCGAGGGTGATGGTATTATAGCTTGGCAGAGCCTCAGGGAACACAGCAGCTGATGGCTACAGATTCATTTGAACATTCCATTCTCTTTGGCAGTATGAGGTACAGTATGTACAAATGTGCTGATCACAATCTACACAGTTATTTAGTACAGTGAATAAACATTTGCAGTATATTTTTTGGAGCTGAATGTGTAAGAGACTGATTCCTGAACTCCACCTTCATTTCCTCCATCCAACATCCAACTTAAAAGCATTAGCACAGTGAATAGATCACTAAAGAGAAAGCTCTATCCACACATGCCACATTTCCCAACTGTAACATTTATTAGACAAGTAAATATTCTACTCCTTCTATATTTCTGTGCAGCTCCAGCATCTACTACGGCTAAATCGGCATATGAAAATATGATGGGCAGAAGGAAAGTGAAATCCAATAAACAAAATAAATCCAGGACACTGATAATATAGATCATTAAAAAAAGTTCAAGTTAAATACAAATGACTCATACAGGCACTTTGCTGTTGCAGCATTTGTGACCAGAGGAGAGAGATTGCATCCTTGTTACCCTAGCCCCACATCTGTCAAGTGACCAAAGCAGCTGGAAATGTTTGCCGCTGTTTCCCCACTGAAATTTACAGTTTGGATGCAGTGTGGGGTTTTGTAACAGCAGTCTGTGTGATCCTCCTGTATGATTTGGAAATAAGCACAGTGTGGCAGCCAGGAGCGAGCATTTGACCAAGACTGGAAATGTAGCTTTAGGACACTTTTGTTACTTATTAGCCCTTTTACTAACTGGGAACGGTCAGTGGGTGGGATGTGGAGCGAGAGAATCTCCTAAGGTGCAATGTGTCATCTAAGTAAACAACCAAAAATGCCACATATCATTAAAAACATGTAGTGATAAAAACATGTAGAGATAAGATGGCAAAGTTGGCCATCTTACTAGATGAGCTTCCGTTTACGAAGCTCAAGCTAAACCTAGGCCAAATCATTGTATCGTGACGACACTGAGGCAGTGTGACATGAGGTCACACACTCTTGCATGTGTCTGAAGTCTGTTTTGAAAGCCTGATTCAACTGGAAACTGGAAACTTAAGACAGGTGATGTTTACTTTCAATATAACCACCAGTTGCACTTGGCTGCAACTCCCAGAGATTGCGTTCTTTGTGTCAGTTTTCACCATAAATTTAGATGGCCTTGTTTTGAGCCTCACACTGCACACAAACACACACATACAGACAGGCACATGTTACTTTATGTAATGGTTTGTTTAACGTGATACACTGTCAAATTGCATCTTCAGCAGTGTTTTATATTCAGAAGTCATAGTTCACTGGTGTTTTATTGTAACTTATTGTTTTATTTCTCAACTTAATACAACTGTGGGTGGCTCATTGTAGCTTCTCATAAAAATGTTCAGGCCATTTGGAAATGGAGTAATTGGAAAACCTCTGAGAGTAGATAAAACTCATTTTGAGATGGAGTAAAGGGTACTCCAGTGGCTTATATGACTCCAGTGGTTTTCCCTGCAGTAAGTGAGTAAACTAATAACTCTGAAGAAGTTGCTCTGTGCATTTTTTGGCAGGTGATTAAAGCATGGTGGCTGAGATAATGGGGGGGGGGNGGGGGGGGGGGGGGTAGCTGATTTCCCAGCTGACTAACTCACTGACCTACTGTGGAGTTAAGAGTTTGCCTTATGTCAGTAAATATATTAGTTAATCTTTAAGCCTAAAAATAGCAGCCAAGCTTTGCTGTGCGCTGCACATCAAACAACTGTCTGACCCTGAAACATAAAATAAGTGACCTGATACCAGATGACTCAACCATCACCCAAAATCATACATCATAACCTATAGCTAAAGTCCAGTGTCAGTCACTTCTCCAAACTGCACTTTGGTCAATCTCCATAACGATAAGAGGGCTCCAGCCTGCATATCAGCAAATGTGATAAGCATTCGTTCAAGTGTTTACACTTTGGGCATGGTCCTGAGCTCATAAAGCCAACTCTTCAAACAAATGGACAGGCAGAGCTGATGGGACAACCCAATCAGCCCATATCTGAGACCACCATTATGCCCCCTAGGGCCCATTTTCTTACAGGCCTGCCAACACTCAGACCACAGGGTGGGTGGATTAAATATTAACCTGTGGTTTGCTGTCACACATACACACTGTAGAATCATTCAAACTCTTTGGATGAGCTAATGTCATGTAGCTAGAGACTAAAATTGCATTGAAGACTTCAGATTTTTGGATGAGGTAGGGTGGTAGCATCTTGTTTACTTGGGTTATTGTTAGATTTTCACACGTTGCAAACTAAACTCACTAACAATCTTTCAAATACCGCATTTTCTAGATGGCAGCACTAATTTTAGTCTAACACACAAGCCAAATCACACATTATCTCTGTTATTTTTCTTGGCATTGGTTGTTATATTTGAACAGTGTACTGTAATGTAATGTTTGAAATGTTTTTGTTGTTGTTGTTGTTCTTTGCACAGTGGCTTGACAAGCCCATACACACCTCAGTCTTCTTGGTGTGCTGCCAACATTTTCTGTGTATTCTTGCCATCACACAATTTGATGTTTATTGTCCTCCTTCAGGGGTTTGGAAAGCCTGCAGCTCTTATTAGTCACACCAGAGACAATAGTCATGGAGGCTGTGTGATTATCTGTTGTCAGATGCCCGTGTGTGGATGTGGAGCTGTCTAAGGATCGGATAACATGATCCCTTTTAATACACTACTCCAGGCATGAAATATCACCAGTGAGAGCATAAAAGATTATCAGCTTAGTAATTTGTTGATTATTATTTCTTGAAGAGAGTACTGTGTAAGCTAACTTTATGCTGCTTCGTATCTTTTCCTGTGGAGAAAACAGGATCCTGTCTACATGACTGGGCCACGTTCAGCACATGTTTAGAGATGTAGCTTAGCCAGAGCTTTCTAGCTGTTTCATGGGCTGTCTGTCTAATGTGCTTCTTGACATGATGATGTGAGCATAACATGGGGGGTTGGGTGGCCATGCTCAGCAACTGTGTAGAAATCCATCGGCCTATATGGATTATTTATGCTTTGCTCACGTCCGCCTCTGTGATCACTGGTACCGACATGGTAATACACATTTAACCTATTTTTGCAGAAAAATGTATTGAGATTTATTAGTCTGCCATGAGACTGAATTCCAGTAGCAGTAGGTTGTGGTTGTCTTCAAATGCCTCCTGCCCGCCCTCCGCTGCTAATTTCAAAGCGTGATCATTGTGTCAGCATTGCCATGGCATCGTCATGGCGACCTCAATTGCTTTTGGTTAATAATAGTCCTTTGTCAGTGTATTTTCCCCCTTTTGGACCCTATCCCCAAACCTAACACACAAACACATGACCTTGCTCATCCTCGGCTCAGTGTGTGCAGTGCCCTCAGCAGGCTTGGTTGAACAAACACAAGAGAGATCTTGACCTATGGGGCAAAGACTTGCTGTTACCGTAGGAACCACTGTTTTTCATCTCTCTCTCTGTCTCTCTCTCTCTCTCTCTCTCTCTCTCTCTCTCTCTCTCTCTCTCTACTTATCCACTGCAGTCACTCACTGTCTCATCCATTGCTGATAAAGACTCTAATGTTTGTAATTGAGGTTTCACTCCACCCCATGTTTCAGTCTCCCAGACCTCCAGTTAAACGGCTCTGTGTGTTTACACACTCCTCAAGTTGTATGCTGGTGAGAACACGAGGTTAGCTTACTCCAGCCACTTATAGCTGCTGGTAGTGGTAGGTGGTCATGAGTTCACTATGGAACTTGTGTCATCTATGTTGTTTAAATAGAAAATCATGTGTGCCCTCACTGGCAGTGCTATACCTCTAGTTTAATAATGCGCTTATGAGTCTACAGTATGTCTCAGCAACTACTGATACACTCAAACATTACTGACCTATTACAGCTTATTTTATACACAAATCCCATTTTATTATTCAATCACAACTCACGCAAGTGTTATTTGAGTGGACAGCACAGAGTCGAGCTTTAGCCAAGAAACTTCTTTATTTATCTCTGGAAGCCATGTTATAATGAAGCAGTGCTGAGTGAAGTGAACGTATGAAACAGGATGTCCTCTAAAGGAAGACCTGAAGGTCAAAGCTACAGGCTGAATGCTAAAGAGGCTTGCTTTATCCTGCCAGAGCTAAGACTTTTCTTTTTCACATTTCCAAGTATACTGTAGAGTAACAACACACTGACATACCAGGCCTCTTTTCATTAAGTGTTTGATGTGAGTGGGGATGCTCAAGGTTTGATTCATTTTTTTTCTTCCCCTTAGAGCCAAGATTCTCAGTGCACTGAGATTTTCAGTTCATTGCATTGTGTTTTTCCTGCATTACTTAAAACAAAAGACTTATTTAAAAATGTCACTTTTGGTGATATAGCATTAGCAATTTCAGCAAATAAAATAAGTCTAACGCTATGGTGTGAATAATTTCAATACACTCAGTGGCCAGAAACATAGAGGCAGCTGTCCACTGTCACTATCCAGTACAACAGTCCTATAATAAATACTAACTTTATGAAGCTAATAGCTTTCACTTGTTGTTGACACTGTCAGAGTTGATGAGGCTGGAGTCTGTGTTGTTGTTTTACTGGATTGCATTATACTGTGCCATGTGTTTAATGTTTTGGTTGCTCCATTTAAATGAATTACATGGACAAAATATTACAAACAACCTTAAATATAATGCAGTTCAATACAAAACCTCCACAAATTACAGCCTCAAAGTGAATCATAAAGTTGAGTCAACACAACATCAGCTGAAATAGAATGGGGAAAAAAAAACAAAACTGAACATTTTAGCTGTTGTAATGCACTACATTACACTGTACAGGCGTTTTTATTTTTCTGGCCATTGAGTGTCTGTGTGTTCCTGTGATGCAAGGCATTGATGTCTCGCTGCAGCCTTGTTTATTGGTCGTATGCTGACTTTCCCAGTGGCTACCAACAAACTTCTGCTTTTATTCTATGAGGCTTTTGAGAGAAAATAAGCGCAATAAAATTGCAAAATTTTTAATGGGCATTAACATCACATTCTGTCCCATACAAGTTAAAGGTGCTTATAAAACCTCAATCTCAGTATGTCAGAACATGCATATTATGTGAATGTTAAGCACTCGATTGATGTAAACTTATTCGGCTTGAGGTTTGACAGGAAATCAGATTTTCTTTCAGAAATTTTAATTATGTTAAAATATACCTTCATTGTCATACTGTATGTATGGCACTATACTGCCTAGTTGTTATTTTATATTTTTAATGATTATTCCATGTTTAATATAAAGTACTAATCAGTTTTTGCTTAACCTGTCCACTATTGCAAGGACTTTGCAAAGTTTTCCATTAAAAATCCTGACAAAACAGATTTTGAACATGGATTGGGCTACATGAAGTAGCTGCTTCAGCAGAACACCATTGTTTCTATCAGTAGACATCTTAAATGGAAACGCTGGGGGGGGGGGGGGGGGNGTAAAACCTTATTTTAGCATACAGCCAGTCTCTCTTCTCAAATAACATTACACAGTCAGGGACAAGTTAAGGTTAAACAAAAAACGGTCAGTGCAAAGGTGTGGAATGGCTGGGCAATAAGCAACTGCTGTTGTCTGTAGCCATGAAGGTATTTCCAGTCAACTTCCATCTCCTCCTTCCCCTGTTTGATGGCCTTAGCAGGGCCTGATGAAGGGGGCTTAATGATGATTGACCCAGTTTACATGTGGATGCATGAAGTTTGAATATGCAGAATTGCCACACTACCAATCTACAATGTACTTTGTAGCTTTGTCTCTCAACCCCAATCCTTAGTGAGACTGTACAATCCAGCAAATTGTTACAATCCAGCCTGTCACGTAACAGTCTCTTCCTAGTTTAGCCCAGTCCAGCAGCTCACCATCCTGCCGTACTACAGCCTAAGACAGCCCACTGACCTACATTCATCTCTCCCGTGTCTCTCTAACTGTGTCCTCTGTCTTGCTGCAGTACCATGAGGTTTGTGAGGATAAGATTACTGTATTTGGATTTAATAGCTCAGAGGAGGGAAGAGGTCTATGTTTTGTCATAAGATACTGTGTGACCTTCATTCCTCCGCTGGCCTGCTGATCCACGGTTAGTAATGCCCACCATAGCGTATGTATTATGAGACATGTTGAACGTCATTTGCGATGAATGATGATGCAGCATTACTGTGTGCCACTGAGTAATGATCTCATCAGTATGTTATCACTGCAATGATGACATTCAGACAGCTGACCTTAATAATGACTCGTCTTCCTTTTCCTGCCTCTATTTCTATAACATTTCTCTTTTCTCTCTTCACCCTCATCCATCTTCTGTCCCCAGTCTGATGAGTGAGAGTGCCAGCAGCCTGCTCCTCCACCGCAATGGTCGACATGGAGAGCAAGTACCAGCCCCCTTCACCCCTGGAGGACTCGGTTCTGGGCAGCCCCCTGTGCGCCGATGACGATTTCATGGGCGGCATGGAGGAGCTCCAGGACATCTCCCAATCCATTGATGATGATGCCCTCAGCTCCTTTGATGTCCCTGAATACCAGTCCTCCAGTAATGGCTCTGAAGGTTCAACTATCTTAGGTAAAGAAGGTCCCATTTTTAATGAAATACATTTGTCATAATTCCGTTACTTTAATAATATTGTGGTGAAATGACAATGTGGAGATTTCTCCCAGATGGCCAGTTCATAGTTTCAAAGTGTCCCCCAGCAGCTCAGTGTATTGTCGTTGTATCAGATCAAGGGTGCCTGTCTTTAGCCCCATAATCCCTAATTTACTCCAACTGAGTGTGCAGAGATGACAAACACCCTGGCTTGTTTAACCTCTGACCTCAGCATACAGCCAATAGCAACAAGGCTGCTCATGACACAGCCTTTGATGGGCCTCAGATTGTCTTGCTGACCCACTTTTCATGCCTTTGTGATATAGTCCTCTGGTTGCATTTCATCTCTCTATCTTTTTGTCCCTGTTTGTGTGTCTTTCTTATACTGGCTGCTGCCCAACTCAGTTTCTGTGTTTCTCTTTTTCCTTATTTAGCTTTTTCTCTCTCCTTTTATCTACCTCTCATTATCTCTCCTCCCTCCTTCTACCTCTCTGTCTTTTTCTAGCCCTTCTCCCCAGCCCATATCCAATGAGGAATTCACACATTCCTTAGCCACCATGCACCTCCTCTCAGGAAACATCCACTTTGCTTCTGTGTTTGCTTCTGAAAAGGAGTCACATGGAATGGGAAATTTATGTTACTACCAAATTATGCAACAAGAGTAGAGTCATGAATGGTCCAGAAAGATAAACAGTTAACTGAAGAAAAAGAGGGTGTGGGGAAAAAGAAGAAAGAAAAGAGTAAAGAGAGGAAAATGTTGGGAGATTATCATGGAGACTTGTGGTGATATCATGGAAAAGTCAGTGTTTATGCATGTTTATGGAGTGTAAAGAGTAAAGAATAGTGTAGAACAAACAGATACTATGTTATAATGACGTGCTTTTCTTTTCCACACTCAACTGAAGCATGTTCATCATGCACAACTCCAGATCTGTTGCCAAATGCCAATCCCCATTCTGGCATTACTCACCCAACTCGTGTCTTGACTTAGTGCTACAGTTTTGTGGCATTTATGTACCAAGCATGTTCAACCAACCAACTTTTTTGTGAGGTAGAATTTCAAAATTGTTGACATTTCATGGCAAACCACCTGTCATCCATGAGATCTTTCACTAAATCTATTCCAGTTCTGTTATTCATGTTATAAGCCCACAGATGACATGTAAGTATCTAAATAAATAATTGTTGTGATGGAACACACTGTTTGTATGGCCCAAGGAGGTTAAAAAAAAAAGTCCTTAAATTGATGCATTCTCTGCCAGAGAGAAATGACTCTCTGCATTAGAGAAATGTTCATTAAATACATTTGAGAGCAGCCATGGTTGCTAATGCTTATTTTACTCCAGCTATATCAAAATAATGACTTCATTAGCAATTGTGGTGGCAAGACCTACCTCACAATGTTGTCTATAGCAAACTACAAATTGCGATCAATTGTGATCTTTTCTGATGTAGTCGATTACACTTGAGCATCTTCACTTTGGTATCCTGCATACAATCCAGAATGGAACAAATCCCCCTATTACAACTTGCATTAAAATTTAATCTCTGCATTCAGATAAGTTATCTTGAGAATGACATCTGATGACGGGCCTTGCATTTATGTGTAATATCGTTATCTAGATTCTGCCTGCTGTGGATCTCAATAGTTGGTCATTACACTGTTAAAGCCGGTGCTTTTTTCTTGCTCCTTCCTATTAATGACTATTTATTAATAACTAATAACTTTTTTTTTTTTTTTTTTNCTTTTTTTTTTTTTTTTTGCATGGACTCTCACTGTGTACCAGGCCATTTATGCTAATTCATGACTCCTAATTTAAAATAACAGTATAGCAAAGCAAGCGGTGCCTAGAAGACAAGTCAAGCTGCCATTTTTCAGCTTGTGGGCGGATTTACCTATGTAGGGCTGCGTTTACATTTGGCAAGTTGTGACTGAGATCTGACAGTGAGCCAGGGTGAGCTAGGTCACGTCTTAGGTCTTCTGGCAGATGAGATTGCATTCTGATCACAACATGTTCAGCAAGCATTTCCACGTGTTTTTCAATATCCAGATAATGTATCTGGGTACAGATCTCATGTTAATGCAAAGTGTAAATAGAGCAATTATTAAGATGTACTATGTAGGAATTAGCCAGGAGTGTCCAGGTTTCCACAGTTTTTCTGCATGGCCCCATAGAGAACCTATGCATCGACTTTATGTAGGATATTTAGTGATACTTTTTATGCAAAATCCACAATAAGCATAGAAAATTATATTTCAATACCTAAAAGTGATGAAAAGGGGTATTTGTTAAAATGTTCTTTCATTGAGCTTTGGGTATTTTTTTATTATTCTATAATTTCATCAGATTTCTACACAGTGCAAATATATAGTTCTCAGAAAATGAGTGTGTTCATTTTGTAAACATGTGACAGCATGTGTTTACGACAGTAACAATGAAATCAATTAACACTGACTCCTACGCTGTTGTGAATGTGTGGCCATTTTAAAAGCAGGTTTATTCATACAATGAATGAAGATAAATGAAAGACGTTGTCTCACCTGATTGATGATTCGTTTCGAAGTAGCTTGGAAAATATGGGCATAAACACAGAATACTCATCCTTTCCTCTACAACAACTGTCAAGATGCCCTTGAGCAAGTTTTTGTCTCTCCTGAGCGGCGTAGTGTTTAACAGAAGAAAACTGTGTCAGCAGTTCCTGTTCTTCCAGTGCCATAAAGAGCGTGCTAGGCGTGAATAAATCATCATTTTAATTGACTGGCAGTGTGCTGGTAGTTGTTTATATGTGAGTAGAGTCAGAAGAACAGAGACAGGTTTAATGACCCATGTGCTTGGGTTTTCCAGATGCCCTGACCCCTGCGTCCAGCCCGTCATCGGTTGTTTATGGAGTGTCAGCAAGCCAAGAGGAGTTCTCAACTTCCACCTCATCCCTCAATCTGGAGTGTCGTGTGTGTGCTGACCGGGCCTCGGGCTATCACTACGGAGTTCATGCTTGCGAGGGCTGCAAGGTGACAGGAGGTTTACACATATAAATTATACAGTCAAACAAGTGGTTCTCTGTTTTGTTAGATTTCACGTAGTAAGATTTAGAAGGAGTCCAGAGCGAATCATTGCATCGTGACTGAGCAGGTGGTAGTTCACTGTCTTGTTAATGGATTGACAGATTGAGATGTGGGTTGTTGAACCTGCTGAACCAGTTGGTCTCTTTGATCCTTTTACTCTGTGTTGACTGTATAACTCTCTATTGATCACTGCCCCTCAGGAAAGTATTCATCAATCGCTTTCTCAGAAAGTCATATAAATGCAAGCCTCTGATCAATGTTAACCAAGTTCAAGTCAGTGTATAATATTTGTAACTTTTATAACATTGAAGAAAGTAGGTCATGACAGGCCAGAAATCAGAAACAGTTTGTCTTATGAGTTATGATGATTCTGAAGATATCAATAATACAGGCCTAGCCATCATACATTGTTGTACAATAAGTTAATTGTTTACCAGTCATGTTGATGAACAACCCAAGGCTGTTTTTAAGAGGAACCAAAGGACAAAGATAATATGTCTGGAGGTGTTTGAGCCTGTGTGTGTGTGTGTNGTGTGTGTGTGTGTGTGTGTGTGTGTGTGTGTGTGTGTGTGTGTGTGTGTGTGTGTGTGTTAGACTCTGCCCTGTGTCTATACATGTTTAGTATTTCAAATTCAACTAAGTGTACCTGCCAAGACAGCGTTGGAATATGGATGTCGGGAGATGATGCAATAACTCAGCACCTCCATTACATTCAGTCAGATCAGCAGTGTATCTGTATGACATGCTTACGATTGCAGTCTTATCCAGTCCTGAAGCATAGGAATGATTCTGTTTTCATGTGAGTGTGCACCCATAGATTAATCATCATCCCTGGGCGAAGGCCTTGGTTGGCCATATCTGTCCACAGGTCAGAGTTATGCAGCCTATGTAAAGCTAGCCAAGTTATATAGCAATAAAACCTCAGGTTATCTCAAAAGTCAAGGTACATTTTTGCAGTTCAGCATTGACCTGTAGCCATTTAAAAAGCCTAAGTGGGTCTGTCAGACATGTGACCTATGATATACCAAAGGGCAATGCTGTAGCTCATAATCTAGCGTAGTCACAGACACATATACTGTATGTTCATATATATGGTAAGCTGATCCACTTATTGATCTACTTCCCAGCTGCAGCCATAGTTCATGCTTTGCTGCTCATACACACATATAAAGAACACTGCACATACACAAGATTGAGTGCACAGATAGGTTTGGATTTCATAATAAACATAATAATAAAGATGTTTTATTATTTACTTCTTTTTTTTTTTTTTTTTTNTTTTTTTTTTTTTTTTTGGCTCTCCGTGTTTTCGTGTCCTTGTGTGTGTCATTTTGAGGAAACATGATTATTCCACTGCATTTTGGAGTACTAAAGGGCATAACACCCTGTGGGTAGTTTGGCTGACTGGCTCGCTTTCAAAGCTGTGTGGGCCTGTATAGACNAACACCCTGTGGGTAGTTTGGCTGACTGGCTCGCTTTCAAAGCTGTGTGGGCCTGTATAGACTGAGTTTGGTATATTATTTTATAAATATATCTTATATATTTTTGACTCATCTAAGTTTGTTTTGTTGCACCTGGTGGGGTACGATATTTTATTCCTATGAGTATGTGTCAAGACCTCAGTATTCTCCGCACAACTGCATGTATTTTCAACTCTGAAAAGATATATAGTCAGCCCAAATAACTGAAAACACCTGTGTGTCTGTGTGTGATTATGGTTATGTTTACACTTTATGTTTAGGCAAAGGATAAGAAATAGTTGTGCTTACATTTTGGGTTAGAGGTGCATAAGTTTAGGTTTGGTGTGGGGTAGATAAGGTCAGATTAAGGATGTGAATAACTGTAGTGGGATCCGTAATAACCCCTAAGCAGAATATCATTCAGTCACAAAGAAAGAGGTCTCCAAGTGCATTCCCTGATGAGAACTGAACATGAAGATGAAACTCTGATTAAAACTAAATTAATGCTTCATATATAGAGTACTGTGTTATGTAGCTCAAACAATTTTCTCTTTCTAAAGGTGTAAAAGGAGCCTTGATATCTGCCGCTATGCTGGATGTGTACAGATAAGAGCAGAGGGAAAAATGTAAATGATTTACATTTTGGCACACTAGGTGATTTTTTTTTTTATGAATTGCTGGTTTCTGTTTTTCTATTAAAGATGGCTAAATGTGATATTAAGCAATTCCCCAGCCCATTTCAGTTTCTACCTTCCAGCCAACCACAAAGACACCATTTGCTCTTTGTGAAGGTTGGGTAAGCTCAGTGAAACTGATGGTGAAATGACAGTTATGCAGCTGATATTGCTTCGTACAGTTTATTTTATTGTTTATTTTACATGGCTTATTTCTTAATAGAGAGAGTTTGTCAATAGTTTGTTCTGGAGTCACGACAGCTGACCATTGGTGCTGGTGTTGCCTAACTGATTTGGGTCTGCAGTGTCCATCTTGTTACATGTCACAAAACTGTCAAAAAAAAAAAACATTAATAGTGATAAGCAATAAGCACTGTTTGAGATTTCAATCCAATTTTCTTTCTGACTTATTTCCTCATTTCTTCAGGGTTTTTTTCGGAGGACCATCCGTCTGAAACTAGAGTATGACAAGTGTGAGCGCCGCTGCAAGATCCAAAAGAAGAACCGAAACAAGTGCCAATACTGCCGCTTCCAGAAGTGCCTGTCAGTGGGCATGTCCCACAACGGTGAGTCCTACAAGGCAGGACATGTTTGCACACACCAAACACACACTCACAGCTTTTGTTACTTGCAAGCACAGACCATTTAGCCACAACTGATGCCAGGAAAGAATGAACACGCTTCTACACACATAATTACACACAAGAAGCAATCTAACACTGCAACTGGGTGTTAAGTTGCATGTTTGGGCAAGTGCCTAACTGATGACAAGCACAGCTGTTTGCTATTTAGTCTCTCCAAAGGACGATAAATTACCTACTCATTGCATAGATTAATCTATATTTCCTCCATGCGGAAACACCACTTAAATCTACATCAGTCTGATGCAGTCTGCTGGTGCGTATTGCACCTTATGTAGAGGTAGAGTCATATTGCATTGCAATGGCTGAAGCAACTGACGCTTTCAGTATCTGTTACGTGAACTGGGAGGAAAGCATTTTCCATGTGATTCTGTCCAACTGCTCATGAGATGCTCAAGCAGCAAATCTTAGCAGAGAGCATATCTGGAAGCTCAATAACAGATGAGTAAGAAAGTATATCTTCAAATGATGCTAAAAAAAAAAAAGTGGTTTAGCCAACTTCTACTATTGTTTCAGTACAAAAACTATTATTACAGGAAAATATCTGATGTTTGCAGCAATAACAGTCAAACCTTTGTGGTTCTTTACAGTGTAAATATTGTTTAACATCTTCCTGTAACAACAGCGTAATTGAAAAACGTGTTATTTGATTATTCAGCTCAACTGTGTTATGATTAAGAACAAAAATCACAAAAATATTGGGGTTTCAGGATTGGGAACAAATGCATCAATTGTGACTATCGTAAACACAGTTACCATTCCTAAAAGCCTAATGTCAGATTTTCATTTTGATGACGATTATCTTTGTCTGGAATGCTGGAATGTTGAGGTCAAAGTCTGAGATTGTGGTGTTTACTTTTGCATTCTGTGTAAATATACAACATGGCAGGCTGACCCTTAGCCAATGTCAATCTCATGATGGACACAATGCATTGAAATAGATTTTGGAGATGACGTGTGCGTGTGTGTGTATGTGCAGGTGCATATGCTTATTGCTTTCTTAGCAAAAAGGAACAGAAATGTTGTTGCATTCAGTACAGCCTGTGCAGACGCTGCATACTGGTGGCAGTGAACTAGCAGAGCCTGAATTTCCTTAGTAGCTCCATTGGTAACTAGCAGAGTAGCATTCATGTCTTATTGATTCAAGAAGCTCGCTAATGCCTCTGTGAGGTTAAGCTGGATTTTGATGTTGATCTTGCACTGATGCTCAGCAGAAGTAGTATTTCTGTCAACTGCACTACTTCTTACGGTATATGTATATTGGGTTTCATGTGCTTAGGTGTAACTGTAGAGCGAGAGGAAGGACATTGGAGAGGGAAGTGCAAACTGATCTTTTGAGGTCTGGTGGGCTAACAGAGTAGAGAACCACAGTCCTAACTATGAAGATCTGTCTTTCTGTTTGTATTGACCACCAATTGATTTCACAGCTAAATCTGACCATACCGGATGTTTCTTACCAAAACAGCTCCACAGTTATATAGTAAATGCTGTGATCTGCAGCAGTCTAAAGGTTTTCATTCACACGCAACAAACAAGTTATGGAGCTTTATGGAATACAGGAACTTTACGTGTATAGACGACATTCTGTAATGAACACCTTATGAATGAATGTTGAGGCAGTGTGTGGGGAAATAACACATCCATAGTGTTTATAAGACATGCTGTGGAGAGGATGTATTTATTGCCTGGAATTCTCAGAGTGCTCATGCTAACTGGCAAATCTACAAAATCAGGGGAATGACATCCATCTACAGGCTCTCCCCCTTCAGGTCAGAGACTCGTGCCCTCACTCTGGATTTTCGTAAATGGACTTATGCACAGCTTAGCAACACTCATTTCCTCTCATCTTAATTAGACTTGGCTCCTACCCAGACACCACTGTGGAGCTTTATTAGCTTCAGATGATCCATTCACTTTGTCAACAGTAATCTAATGGGTCCACATGTTGTCTGCAAGCTCTGTATTAAATCCCAACTCAGTCCTGCTCACGATGCCTGGATTTGTTTCAGTTGGCTTTTTGGAAAACAGGGAAATTTGATCTCCTTTTATGCTTTTATGGTCTCATAAATAGGTAGTTGGTGAAGCAGAAGAATTGATCGTTGAGTTGTCAAATAGATGCAGGTTTATTTTTGTGTGCTTGTTATGTACACCAGCTTGTGTCTGTGTAAACTGGTGAGAAGAGGTTAAAAACAGTACACCTTTAATCTCATTAGTCACATAGGATCAGGCTGTCTGAGAGATGTCAGCATGCTTTTGTGGAGAAAACAGCTTTTAACTGTTGCTCACTTGAAACACATCCTGTAATGTGTTGCAACCTGTTGTGTTCATTCATAATTTGTTAATCTGTTAATGTTTGAAAAGGGAACTGCTTTGACTATGATAAAGTTTTATTATTATTGCAGGGGAAGCTTATTTTAGTTAATTCGCTGCCAGAGTGAATCATTGTGATGCTATACTTGTAATGGACTAATTTTTGATGGAACCTTCTATGGCAACCTGATCTATATTTTCCTGACTTCTGGGCCTTTTTTGGAAGATAGTAATGCTAATTTTCTTTAGATTTATTGCTCGGGCTTTGTATTTCTCTGGCAGTATTTCTCTAGCAGATCTACAGTAGTTGCTGCTGGAGCCTTTTTATGGAAGTCAGAAGAACTAAATCATCTGCCTAAACAAGCACTTACAGTAAATTTGCTGATTTTTAGTAAAACAAATCTGGGGTTGTTCATTTATTTAGGCCAACAATGTCAAACTTGCCCTGGTTCACACATCTTCTCTGCGTAAAAACATTAATGTGTTTCCCTGTAATTTGTCATTGTGATACAATAATTTATTTTACAATACAAATGTTTCTTCACGTACCATACAGAAGGAATTTGTGATTGCACTGGGAGTTAGTATTTGATTCTACAAAATTCTGTTCTGTAATAAGAATTGTGTTATCTTGGTCTGACTTTCTCTCTGCTGTGCTTTCTGCAGCGATACGTTTTGGTCGGATGCCTCAGTCGGAGAAGCTGAAGCTGAAGGCAGAGATGGTGACAGGGGACAGGGAGGTGGAAGACCCCCAGCTAGCTGACCAGAAGACCCTGGCCAGGCAGATTTATGAGGCCTACCTCAAGAATTTCAACATGAACAAGGCTAAGGCTCGAACCATTCTCACCGGCAAGACCAGCACCCCTGTATGTTGATTAATGGGTTGGTGATTGTGTGTATAGATTGTGTGTTCCTTGATTATTTCATTACCAGAATTTCCCTACAGATCCAAGTCATATTGTCTTGCAACTTTCAATTTAATTTTCCCACTGGAGCAATTTTTAATTTCATTCTGTGGACATGCAAACTTGTGTCTCGATATGACCTGCCAGCCAATGCCTTAGAGATTATTTGCAGCCAGCCAGTGACAGAAATAACTTGCTCAATCAGTCGTGAAAGCCAACACACAAACTGGACAAGGATACATCTGTTTGCACCAAATCACATAAAGACCCACTGTGCAAACCTACATCTCCTCCCTCCGCCCCTGTCTCCGTCCACCCCTTCCTCCATTCCTAAACCTTTTTCATCCCCCGTCCCCAAATGTGCCCTCATATCAGCCTTATTTCTTTCCCTTTCCTTTCATCAAAATGGAGATCTTGACAGGGGTAGGGACTTAGAGCTATGAGGAATTCCATGGATGTGTGTAGGTGGTGTGAAATGGTCAAAAGGAACAGGTCAGTTGAAGTACACATCCATCAAACACAGACTTTCCCTGTAGCTTCTGGACTTCAGCTTCCAATGGATAATCTTAAAATGGATAAGTGTCCATCGGAGTCTCTGGGTTCTGCAGTTGATGGAAACCAATCAGTTGCATAGGTTGTTTGATCCACCCCATTATGTATTTCTTTTCCATCAAATGTATTCCCTTGCAGCATTGTGTCTTTCACATTCCTTTAAACACAATTATAAGGTGAGGGACTGCTACCCAGAGTTGCAGTGACTTCCATGGATGGAACTAGCGTCAACATAGTATTTTAAATTGCCAAATGTTCATGTTTAGGTAACGTTCAGTTTATTGCCTGTACATATCCGCTTATGTCAGGTTTGACTCATTAGTCACAATGCCTACGAGCAACTATAATTATGTCATGGCTGGCTCAGATAAGCAGTTGTTGTGATGTTATTCACCTTAACAGTATGTACAGAATGTCTAGAGTCCTACCTTAATGTCTGGAGTCCTAAGGAAGCCAAATTCTGTGTTGTACACTAGATCATTTGATGGGGGGAAAAAAGGTTGGTATCCCTCTTTTTTCTCCAGGCTAATCTTTCTCTGAGGAAATTGGCATTGCAAATTAGCACTGACAGCTTGGTCTTAACCTGAATTATCAGTTCTCTCTTGACTTCCTGGGGTCAGAAGGGTAATTGGGACTTCTTTGTTTCAGAGGAGTATCAATTCAGTCAGTGAGCCCAAAATGGAAGCAACATTTGGGAAAATCAACCATCAGAAAATCACAGTTTTATTAATTCATCATTGTACACAAAGTCCAACATTGCTTCAAGACATTGTGAAAGAGAGATTGATCTTTTTGGGTTCATAATTTACCCAATTTTATTTTAAAACCACACATTCACATTGTTCTGAAATCTGAGATATTGATTTATCCTTTATATGTTACATAAAGATACTGGTCCATCATGCTTTCTCATGTTAATTCAGCCTATGTTTAGCATAAATTTGATGAGTCAGTGTTCTGGTCTGATGTGCAGCAGCAGGTGCAGCTGTTGAAATCTGTCCACTGGGGGAACAGTGACAGCTAAAACCCCACTCATCAAAGTTTCCCTAAATGATCAAAAACTGTAGCAAGAGTCCTTCCTTTTTTTTTTTTTTTTTTTTTTTTACATACCTGCTTATGTTTATGCACCTGAGTTTACTCTCCATCAAGTTTATTAGGATTCTGTTTTGACATATTTTTATGGCCAGAGTATGGCTATAGTATTTGCCATCAACACTAGGCTGTGGTTTCAAATGAACTGCAGTTTGAATTTTTTATAGTAAGCCCACTTTGTTCTGACATAGAAAATAAGTTATTGTGTTGACATCCATAAATTTATAGCTGCAGGAACAAGGAAAGTAATTATGCTAATGTGGGGGATCTTTACATGTCAACAAGGGCTTTGGGCTTAGTCCTCAATTTTAAAAAGGGTTGTGTGTAAACCGTATTTGATATATAGCATGAGTAATAAGATGTGTTTGTTTGCTGTCCTCCTCATTTCTCCAGCCTTTCGTTATCCACGACATGGAGACCCTCCAGCTGGCAGAACAGACGCTGGTGGCTAAGATTGTTGGGTCTGCAGGCATACTGAAGGACAGGGAGGCAGAAGTTCGTATTTTTCATTGCTGCCAATGCACCTCAGTGGAAACTGTAACTGAGCTCACTGAATTTGCTAAATCCGTCCCTGGTTTCTCAAGCCTGGACCTGAACGATCAGGTGACTCTTTTGAAATATGGCGTTTATGAGGCCCTATTCGCCATGCTGGCCTCCTGTATGAACAAGGATGGGCTGCTTGTGGCGTACGGCTCAGGCTTCATCACCCGGGAATTCCTCAAGAGTCTGCGGCGACCATTGAGCGATATGATGGAGCCAAAGTTCCAATTTGCCATGAAGTTTAATGCACTGGAGCTGGATGACAGTGATCTGGCTCTGTTTGTGGCAGCTATTATCTGCTGTGGAGGTGAGGATAGAGTAGAAAAATTGTTTAAATTGTTGTTAAAAATTGTTAAATTCCTGTATCTTCTTGTTTCAGTGTATCTTCTTATTTTTACCTTAGTTCACTACAAATATTTCCATTATGTACAAACTATCTCTTGCAGAAAATATAAAGACATTCCAATACTTCCAATGTATTGTTTAACAAGAGATTATGGTTATGCAGACTTAATCAACTCTGCTTCCTCTCTGATCAGACCGGCCAGGCCTAGTGAATGTGGCACGCATCGAACGCATGCAAGAGAGTATCGTTCAAGTGCTACAGCTCCATCTACTGGTCAATCACCCTGATGACACCTTCCTCTTCCCCAAGCTGCTGCAGAAACTGGCTGATCTCCGACAGCTGGTCACTGAACATGCACAGCTGATACAAGAGATCAAAAAGACAGAGGACACTTCACTGCACCCACTCCTGCAGGAGATCTACAGAGACATGTATTGAGGATTGTGGAGAAAGAAGATGGAGGAACCTTCTCCTTTTATTTCAGGAACAGAGGAAGAGCATTAAGCAGGGGTTGAACCACTTAAACCCCCGAATGCAGCAAGAGTTAGCTTTGGCTTCTGGTCAGCACAGACCCAAGCAAGTGGTTGATGGTCTTCTGGGTTGAAACAGAGCTCTCCACTCCAGCATGTGGAACCTGAGCAGGCATGCTAAGCTATGTATGTAAAGAGATGTGATGTTCAGATAGATTGAAGCCCCCATCTAGTCAACAGTTTATGTCTGGCCAAACACATGGATAAAAAAAAAACAAAAAACAAAAAAACTGAATGCTAATTTGAAGTCTTAGTGGCAGCCTCCATGGTTATACCTAATCTTATCCCTATCCTGACCCTTAACATGGCCTAAAATGAGGAAAGAAAGTTAATAGAGTCACCACTCCACCAGGATATTTCAGGGTAGGCTTCTACAATGATGCCGAAGAGCAAAAAGCCATATGCACATACATTCACAGTTATTAACACCCAAGTGACTTTAGTGGCAGCAGCTACATTGAGACAGTAATGATACAGTTTTAAAGCAAGGCAGCTTCTGCCAGTTGGCTGTGCCTGATCAGTAATACCATCAAATCTTATTCTGTCTGAAGAACCTCAAAACAGCGGTGATGTTATCTATGCATCAGGCCACCATCATGTTATTTTAATCTTGTTCTACCCATAGCCTCATGTGCTTTCTCCAGGCTGTGGAACATTATAATTTGTTATTTCTATACTGTATGTCGTTTAAGCCATACTTGTGATGTACTGATAATGTAATGATCATCAATCTTGGAAATTTTATTTCTCTCCTCTAGTCAATAAGACAAACTTTCAATGTGAAGACTTGAATATACTTATTTTCATTTATGACTCAACTAGTCCACAAACTATATGTCCACAAACTATCATGGCAATTGTGTTCTTAACCTCTAGAATAAGGTGGCAAAATCTTGATGTTTGTATGAGATTCAACATTATTCAAGACTGAGATGGTCACAGATACACTGTGTAAATGTACCTCAATGCACAACTAAGCACAAATGTGCCCATGATATTTAATATTATATTTTGTACTGGACCCTGATAAAAGCCTTTCCACACATCTCATGTATAGACTTTGGCACTCTATCCTGTATCCTGGTGTTCAAGGGCTAACACAAAGATAAACCAGATTATAAATTTTTTACAGACAGACCCAAAGCAAATTTTCGACAAATCCATAATCAGTTTCTTAATGTGTTGTTAAGTAAACCCCCACTCCTTGAAGTTAATTATTCTCAGTATCTTTCTTTAAATTAGACATGTCTGTCTCCTCTTTCCACTTCCATCAGTCTCTCTGCATTTTACAGTCTTTCAGTTGCTGTCTTTGGTCCTTAATACACAACAGTGGAGCAGCACGTAGAGGTCTTGTGCACATATTTTTGTATGATGGCAAATGGAAAGCATTAACCTTTTTGTTTTCCACAGAAGAAAATCTCTGATATTTGACAATGTGTTTTTCCATCTTCATAAACTTGTCATTTTGGAAATAATTACAGTAACAAAAATAACAAAGCCAGGAGAGGCCATTGTAAAGCAACTGAAAGTTGAAGAGAGAAATCTGTACATTTTTTCCTCAATTAGAAGAGTGTCTGAAGGTGGATTAAGAACCAGACTAATTCAGATCACTTTTATCCATAGTGATCCTGTGCATGTGGAAAGGCCACTCCCAAATTTTGTTATTCAAACTGCCTCGTTATAGAAAATGATACACAGAAGCTCTTTGGGAATGTTGATAAGGAAATGGTGAAACATGCATGTCTGATAGTTTGGATAATATATTTGTGAATCTTTGAGGGAATGCCATTTTCATCTGCTTATCCTACCAAACTCTAAATCCACCATGAATTTGTAAAATGTGGTCAAGTGAAGTAGATCTAGCATTAGTAATTATACTGCATTGTATAAAACAGAGTGTACATAGATTAAATGATTATATCGACTGCTCACCCCAAATGTTTAACTGAGGTATACAAGGTACTAATGATGATCAACTTTTGTATTCTTCTGTTTGGTAAATATTTTCAATGTTTGAAATTGTACAGTTGATGTAGGTATGTACTGTATGTTCTTTTGCTTACGCGCCACATAACTGTTTGAATTGGATCATATTTTTATACTAAAGCTAAAGTACATATGTATGTCTAAATCAGATAATTGTTCATTTGAAGAGTGCAGTGTAAATAGACTTAAGGGTAACAGGACAACTGGTAATCTGAATTTCTATATATCTAAATCCCAAGGGGACATTCCTTTTGTTAATTGCTATTTTAGATAGACAACCACTGTAGCTGCAGTATGCATTCTGTTCATTTCAGCTGAGCTTTTTGTCCAACTCAGGACAATTAAGGAAGCTCTTAGGATTTAAACCGAAAGCATATAGTATTAACCTGTGCTGGCTGTACTGACAAATAGATGTAGTTGAACAAAACCTTTATTAACTATTGTACAAAAACATATTGAAGCTGGTGATTTTCTTTTTTTTTTTTTTTTTTTTTTTTTAATTGGGATAAAAATACCATTAAAGGTCAAACTACAGCACAGCAGTGATCATACAGTATGACCAGAAAACTCTTTTTTTATATTGTGGTCTCAGGTTGTACATTAATAAATAAAAGGGGGTGTATATGTAGAGAATTTAACCATTAGTATCAGAGATACTCTCCAACTTTTATTTTTTTGACACCATCACGTCTGTTTTGTCAGTAGAGAAAGTGAGTGCTCATAATTTGCCATAACAGTGATCACATGACCCATGATCACTATTACAGTAAACATGATGCAGTTTAAAAAAAAAAAAATGCAGTATANCATGACCCATGATCACTATTACAGTAAACATGATGCAGTTTAAAAAAAAAAAAATGCAGTATATATTGTTTTGTACCCATTCCTATTTTGTCACGTTTCATCTGACTTGTCACCTCACTCGCTGCTATATTGTACTCAACTCACCAAACATTCTTATGCCATGAGCAGATTACTGACCTTCAAGCTGCCTCTACTTTCTTTTCACAGAATGTCAATCCCCCTACAGAATTTATTCTACCCAGCTCAGTTTTTCCCTCGGTTTCCTGGGACTTGGAGATCCCAGATATGCATAGGGATTAACAACAATCTGTGCCTTAGCGTGTGCCCATGCCATGACACACAAGAGATTCAGAGGGCGACTGACTTGTGCACACACAAGCACACACATACAAACACTTTTCTGACACTTTCTGACAGGAAACGATGTCATGGCAGATAAAGAGAAATTAGCCTAAAAATATATTAAAAACAGAGACTCAAAAGTGATATTTAAGATTCATTTTTACCATAGAGAACAGTAACACTGAAGGACTCATTTAAAAAGGATAGCTTTCTAAGGATAAAAACAAAATGGTTATAGCACTAAAGCCAAACCCTGTAGAGAAGTCATGTAAATCTGTGATGTCTGCTTACCTTTAGGAGTGTCTGTCTTGTGTTGAATAGACAAGGGACTTTGTGACATGTATCAGGGAAACCTAGTCTTCCTATGTTGATCTAGCTCAGGATATAGTTAGGTACTGTTCCTTCTTTTTTTCTCTTTCAAATAACTTTATAGAACTCTGCCTTACGGCATATAAACACCAACCTTAATTAACTTTACTAGTTTGGTTTTCTTTAGTGTTTTTCAAATCTGACAGAGAAATGGAACGGGGCAGCAATCATAGGAATTTTGTTTGTTCTTTGTTTTTTGTTTTTTGTTTTTTTTTTGTAATGTTTCTTGGATTGTTTCTTGTGGCTAGTGTCATGCAAAGAGACAACAGAGACTGTCTTTGGATGTGTTGTTAATGTGTACTGTGGCTTGGTAACAATGCTGTAAATGTTTGATGAATGTATATCTAGTCATTTAAACAATGAAATACATTGACATTGAATGGATTTCAAAATAAAATGATTTTAAAATTCAACATACTTTGTAGGTTTGCATTTAAAGAAACACTGATCTTATTCATCTTCAGTAACCTGTACATTCATATACACCACACTGTATATTAAAGTTCTGGTTATTGTATGATGAAATGAGTCCAGTTGATGATCTTAATGACATTCACCCTCCTTTCCTCTTACACCCAGCCAAGGTTTCTGCAGACATTTACCTATAATAGTGCAAGAGAAATTACACAGGATCCTTTATTGTTTAACATGTATCTGTGCAGATTAAAAGCCCATAGATTAAAATAGATGTATGATATCAACAGTTCTTAAACGTTTACTTTTGGCTGTGAACACCATGCAGGTTCGCCATCTACTGGTCTTAAGTCAAACCTGCAGTTTGCACTATATTAGTGTATAATTATTGTGTGAGATAGTGCACATATTTTTTTTTTTTTTTTTNTTTTTTTTTTTTTTTTGGTAATTTTGTAAATACATGTACATTGGCTCTAAGTTGGTGAAACCAGAAAAAAACTATTCTGTGGATAAACTGCTATAAGCAAAAAAGGAATAAGACGTTGTCACCTAAGCCTAACCCATACATTACACTACACTCTTATTATACATGTGTATATTTTATTATTAAACTATGCAAAAGTTGCTTAAATAAGTTAATGATTAAATGAATGAACAGCATGAAAAATAATTTACATATGTGCAAAAATATGGCACAATGAAATCAGGTGGGTGTGGAACTAGTATATTATCACTGCATGGTGGCCTGGTTTGTCCAGCTTGTGCAGCTCACAGAGTAACTGTGGAACTTGTAAGCTGTTATCACAGTGTAAATGTTTGTAAAATACATAAGGGAGTGTATATTACTTCCATATAGATAGATAGATAGATAGATAGATAGATAGATACCCTTCCTTATTTTTATGTCAGTATTTTAAAGGCTCGGAATTTATCAATCAACATTATTTATTATCAATTTGCAGGAAACTCGTGCAATGTGGCTTCATACGCTCCAATTGCGCTAGAGGGCGCTCTACTCCCGAAAGTATGCGCTTCTCCTTGACTCCTCCTCCTCCCTCGCCTTCTGGTCACGTTGTCTAACATGGCGGCGTCCATGGCAAGGAAATGCAGGTCTTTATCGCGGCATGGATCCTGTCTTCTCCTTGACTGTCTCACACTCAGGTCTAATTGTCACCGTTCATCCTCCGCACATAGCGGACTGCTCCTATCTCTGAATAAACGAGGCGTTCTGAAGGATTCTTTCCCTGAAAACGCTGCACAGGACCAGCTGCCTCGGTTGCTCCAGTCCGGCTCTCAGACGGTGTACTGCGGATTTGACCCCACGGCTGACAGCCTCCATGTGGGTAACCTACTCGCTATCATCGGCCTCCTGCACTTCCGAAGCGCGGGACACCACGTCGTCGCTGTGCTCGGAGGAGCCACGGCACAAATCGGGGACCCGAGTGGGAAAACGAGCGAGAGGGAGCGGCTGTCCGCGGAGACTGTGGAGACGAACACTCACAGCATCCGGGAGAGCATCCAGAGGATTTTCACCAACCATGAATTGCACTTCCACGACAGCTCCAAGCAGCTCGGCACGGTGACTGTGCTAAACAACCTGAGTTGGTACAAGAATTGGTGGGTGGTGGACTTTCTGTCCGAGGCCGGCAGACACTTCAGGATGGGCACCATGCTGAGCCGCCACAGCGTGCAGTCCAGGCTGAGGAGCGCAGACGGTATGAGCCTGACTGAGTTCACCTACCAGGTTTTCCAAGCCTATGACTTCTACCACCTCAACCAAATATATGGCTGCAAGATTCAGCTCGGAGGCACCGATCAGCTGGGCAATTTGATGTCTGGCCATGAGTTCATTCACAAGTAAATGTCCACTAACGTATTCCAACACTACTCCTGCTTCAAAGAGGGGCCCTGGCACTAAACTACAGCATCTTATTGTAGCCTCCATGGTGTCTCTTCTCTATAAAGAGTGTGTAACGAGTGTAAAATTCAGATGAAAAGTGTGGAAATACATTGTGTCCGTGGTCTTTTGTAAGTGTGCATACGCCACAAAATATGACCAAATGGTTTTGTGAATGATTAGGAGCTTCTCTTCTATTGCCCCATACATCTAATCCACCAAGCAGTTCTTAATTTTAGTAAAATACTGTATCAACTTGCGGAACTGGTTTACACTGTTCATTTCTGTCTCTGCTGTGTAAATTTGGTGCGAGTTATGGAAATAAGTGAGTCCATTCTTAACATTGACTTTATCTGCTTATATTATATACGTGATTCATGCTTTGTGTATTATAATTTCACCAATATCAAAATATGCATTTTCAGTGTCTGACAAATGATTATAATATAAATATAGACTGGCCATCTACAAACATAACTAATATATAAAAAAAAACCTTTCACAGCACTCGAAAATATTAATAACTTAGAATTAGTTGCTGTCTACTCATAAGCTTGGTATTCAAATACACTTGTGATAGCAGGTTTCAGTTCTGTGTTTTGATTTTTAGTGGTGGGGTGATTTATACATATATGTGTGTGTGTGTGTGTATATATATATATCTATATATATATCACAGATTATACATTTTAAATATTTAGAAAAATCTATAATTACTGAGGAAAGACATTATACTTGCCAGATTGTAATGGATGATTAAGTCAAGAAAAAGCAATACCTTCCTAAAGTTCAGAATGTAACCACAAAATAACCTCTATATTCAGTCTATTGTGATTGATTGTAGCACGCAGGCTGGTTTCCTCGGTTGTCTGCAGTTCAGTAATGGAGCGCTACTTGGGTCACTTGAAATACCCATGCCTGATATGCAACACCTGGATAATAAATCCTGATTCCTCTCCAGAGTGAGCGGTGAGGAGGTGTATGGTCTAACTATTCCCCTGGTGACCAGCTCTGTGGGGGACAAACTGGGGAAGACAGCAGGCAATGCAGTGTGGCTCAACCGAGACAAGACCTCTCCCTTTGAGCTCTACCAGTTCTTCGTCAGACAGCCTGATGCAAATGTAGAAGGGTAGGTGAAGCCCGATGCTCATTATTGGTCAGTCTAAATGGAAAGAGGATAATGATGCAAGATATGAAAGCATCTTTTTTAGTGTGTTTGCGAATATAGTCATAATATATGGCTATGTTCTATTATAGAACATAGTCTGATTTATTGATTTAGAAGCTTATAAGACATGGCCTAGTCTTCAAGCTATAAGAGCCATATCTGCAGACAGCATGAATGCAGGTGCTTTGTGCAGTGTAAAGTGAGGTGGCACATTGTGGTCATGCTGCAGGTACCTGAAGCTGTTCACCTTCCTGCCTCTGGCTGAAGTGGAGAGGCTGATGGAGCAGCAGAGAGAAGAGCCGGGTAAACGCCTCGCACATAAACGGCTGGCTGCTGAGGTTACGAAACTGGTGCATGGAAAGGAAGGTCTGGAGAGTGCTAAGAGGTTAGAATGAGCATGGGTGTGTATGTGTGTGTGTGTGTGTGTGTATGCACGCATGTGCATGTTATGCTTTCTGTGTCTCATTAAGTTGCAGTTAGTCAGTTCTCACAGTTCCTTGCATACTTTATTAATTTATATTTTAAATAATATATAATATAATAATAACATAAATTATGAAATAATTCTATAAATCATAATGATTTATGGAATTATTTCATAATTTATTGGTACTTTTGCAGTTATTTATTTCATAATATCATCACTTGACCAAATATAGAAAAGTATATATTTCATAATTTATTGGTACTTTTGCATAGTCATGTATTTCATAATATTGCTTTTATATATTTAATTTTGCTGCGTTTGGCTTTCCATACTAAAGCACCAGGGTCATGTTGCTGTGGCTGCCCTAAACTTTGATTTCCCTCCCAAGAAGAAAATTTCCACATGAAGATTGGTAAAATCATATTTGTTAATATTTCAGATGCACCCAGGCGCTGTTCCACAGTAGTGTGCAGGCCTTGGAGGAAATGAGTGATGAGGAGCTTCAGGAGCTCTTCAGAGAAGCTCCTTTCCATGAGCTGCTGTTGGAGCCAGGAACTACAGTCATAGATGCATGCCGCAAGGTCAACGCCATCCCTGAGGGACCTAGAGGGTAGGCAATGACAAATCTAAATGTGATCCTGTAGTTTGAGCTGGTTGAAAATCTGTCATTGTGTAAATGGACTTCATTTTAAAAGGCAGAACTTAATCTTCATTAATGCCAGATTCATAGTTACATTTATTCCTGATTATATTACATTGGTGATGTATATCAGCGCTTCTCAATTCTGGTCCTTGAGTACCACAGCATTGCAGATTTTCCATCTCTCCTTGTTATACCCACATCTGATTAGCTGAATTGGTTTGGTTAGCCAATCAAGATCTGGTGAACATTATTCAGGTGTGGGTGAAGCAGGAAGAGGGAAAATATGCAGTGCTGTGGTATTTGAGGACCAGGATTTAGAACCACTATGTAGACAAAATCCAGCATTAGCCAAGAGTTTTAAGACTGTGCATGCGGGACATTGTTTCTATGCAGGTACCACATGGTTTCGGAGGGAGCAGTGTCGATCAACCACAGACGGACAGATAAGCCAGAGCAGATATTGATTCCAAAACTCCACATCCTGTCAAATGGACTCACCCTGCTCAGGGTGGGCAAGAAGCACTTCTACATCATCAAGTGGCTCAGTCTGTGAGACCACTTGCTCACACGTAGGATCATTTTTACAGAGATGGACTAATCAGGGAGGTAGGGCAGCTCTACCTCAGTATGGTCAATGAGGGGTCAAGATGGATGGACAAGTTGGAGTGGAGTGTTGGCATAGCCTACCTCCTTGACGATTACCTGTGGTTGTCATATAAATATTTGTTCAGATGTGGATGTACAGATTATCTAAAGCAAATGTATTAAAAATATTTGTAAATATTTTGCAGCTTTAGTGTTTCTGTAAAATGAACAGTAGGGGTCAGCCTTGTCTCAGTCATAAAAGAGATGTGCTGCAACCAGAGCGACATAGCCTGCCATGACCCCGAAGGTAAATAATTACAGCAGCAAAACTGCATTGTGTCATTTCCTGGTAGAGGTAGAGGTGCTATTTAAAGCAAAATGTGTTTTCTTCAAATTAATTTATAAAAAATGCCAAAACTCTGCATTTATTGTCTTGTTGATGAGGACAGGCTCTGGTGTTTTGACCTTGACCTACTCCACTCAGCTCCAGAGAATTGGTGGAAATACCATCCCATTCACAGATGCCTTTTTTATTCCGCCCCCAAGCGTTTTCACATGGAGGCTACCTAGTCAAGAAAAGTACCTGCACCTTAGAGGTTAGCCTATGTATTTTCAGAAGCTTCAAACATTTCAAACTGGAGTTTCATCAGCAACTTCTTATTTTCACTTAGTCTAGGAAAAAAAAAAAAAAAAATNAAAAAAAAAAAAAAAAACTTCAAACTAACTCAGCAGAGCAGCAGTCACAAAGAACACATTCTTCTTCTATTGGCAGTAGATTTGCAATGGCAATGTGATTTGATGTGTATCTTTTAAATATACCAAAAAGCATGAGCTATAGATTACTTTCCTTCACTATAAAGTAAGAAAGTTACTTTAAGCATTAAGTCAAATTTAACATTGTTTGGTTGCTAAAAAAAAAATTATATTTTGGCCAGTTTTGACAGCTTACAATTTCATTAAAGTGAAAAAAGTAAAAACAACTGTAAACTCAATAGAATATAACTTTTACTGGGAAAACATTAAAAATGCAACATTTAGCACATTTAAAAATTATATTATTCTGCCAAGAGTATCCAAAGCATATGCAAAGTATTAAGATGACCTATCTTAAAATATATATTATATATGTAGTCGTTAAATGAATACAATATTTTTGTATTCATTCAGTCAATGGAAAAAAAAATGAAGTTAAAAAAGAAAAAAGTTTTAATTTGGATGAACCTGCGCTTCTGGAAGCAGCAGTCTGCAGGATTGGTCAGACCGCTTTAAGAGTAGTGGGCGGGCTTAAGCGCTTTAACCAATCAGCAGCCGTCTTTGTGTTTAAATAGCTCTGTGTGTCAATCATTTTTTTTCCTCCCCTTAGTCAACCTCCCCACTCAATCCCAAGTACATCTCCTAATCGCCATATTGGGTACTGAAAAGGTTTGTCTGCAATTTCTTCCCCCTCGCTCTCACTACGGGACCAAACTGACAGAGTGACTGCAGTTACTCTGCACTTTGTTTTGATGAGACGACTTTTGGCTACAAGCGACCCGAGCGGTTACCGTCTCCACTCAGACCTATGCCTGGCATAAGCCGTTTTACGCTTGTTTTGGATCTTGCTGCGCCTCAAGGAGATACCAGTTGTTTTTGAGCAGTGTGTGTTTTCTTGTAAAAATTGGACGCTCCCGGCTTTTTGACAAAATTCTTAGGGGAAAATGTCAGATGTTCGTCTTTCAAACGGGAGCCCGACGTTGGAGCGGACGGACGCCCGGGTGTCTGATCATCCGAAACCGTCAGCCTGCAGAAGCCTGTTCGGCTCGGTGGATCACGAAGAGTTAAAGAGGGATTTAAAGGGACATTTGCGGGAGATGGAAGAGGCTGCCTCCGCCAAGTGGAGCTTTGACTTCGCCAATCACACGCCGCTGGTGAACGGGAGGCTCGACTGGGAAATAGTGGATTGCAGAGACGTCCCGGATTTCTACAGCAGGCAACAGCGGAGGGAGAAGGGCGTCTGCTCCTCTGGGAATAACAATGTGGATTTAAACGGGAATCATAGTTGCGTTGTGATGGCTTCTAGCGAAGACACCGACATGTCTGACGTCCAAACGGAGTGTAAGGAACTGTGCACCGGACTGAGGAAAAGGCCTGCATGTCACGGTATTCTTCACAGGAAAATAATAGTTTTCACACGGCTGTTTTTCTGTGTAACAGTCTGGGGGCATTTTGCTCATCAGGCTGTGTTATTATGTAAGATTAGCTCCAAATTGGAATATATATAGATATATATATATATATATCTATATATATNTTTTTTTTTTTTTTTTTTTTAAATGTAACGCAACTAATTAAACAGAATGGCCGAATATTGTATCTAAAAGCAAGTCAGTTTGATAAGGCATTATTTTATGTCTAGGTCGCTTTGACTGACGGTGAACTTTGTTTTTGCAGACCCCTCGGCCCAAAATAAAAGGTCACATACCAGCTCAGATGAAGTTAGTTGCCTGACCCACACTGCAGAACACACACCTAGAAAGCCCAGTCCCAAGAGACAAACGTGAGGACGATTAAAGGTAAGGATGCAACTTTTGACATACAATTATCCAATATTTTTGTGGTTTTCTGCCTGATAAAATGTCGCAGTTTGTTCGCCTTCAACTCAGGCTTCCAGCTGTCGATTACGCTGTTAGGTAGTCTCACAGTATATCAAAATATCATTATTCGTCTTTACGTAATATTATTACGTGAACCAGGTGGTAAATAGTCGCAAAATAATATTTGGCTGGTTTTAAGTGCAATTTCAAATACACACCCAGTTTTGACAAGCGCAGGACTTTTTATTTTTTAATGTCGTCAAAAGCGATATCAGGCAGTTACCGTACGTTAGTAGTAGTCATGACAAGAAAAGCGTAGCGATTATTTTTTATTATTATTATTATTTTTACACTGTAAACAGTCTCGGTGTCAGAAATGGTTAAGAGTTCAGGAAAATGCATGTCTTTGCTTTTGCGACACATTTACATATTTTACTACAAGCCTTGTTACGGTGAGGCTGAGTTTCCTACTAAACTGTAAACAAGCGCAGTGAACAACAGTGTAGTAGTAACACGTCAGCAGCCACTGCCCTCAGTACAGGAAGGGAAGGGGTTGGTCTGTCCACACACACACACACACACACGCGCGCGCGCGCGCACACACAGTAATGTCACCAGTACACACATCTGCGTATCTGTTTTACCCCCTTCAAAAAATGTGAGCCAGGGACGGTGTATAGACCTGTTAAGAGTCAAAGTGGAAGCTGATTTTCTTCAGTCGCTGATACTGTTAATGCGTATTTTTCAGGGTTGCTGTAAATCTTCACTTTGTATAATTGTAGTTTACAGTGATAGAAGTTTTACGTGGAAAATGTATTGGGAAGAAAAAAATAATTTATGTTTTACTTTTTTTTTTTGAGTGCTTCTCATAATTACACATTAAACTCCTCTGTATGCAGCTCAGTACTATGCCAGTGGTGATACACACACACACTGCTGACTTTAAGACTTTTTTTTTTTTTTTTTT
>VXCM01003988.1:0-26547 GCA_014773175.1 Lucifuga dentata
GGGGGGGGTGTATTAGTGTAGGAGGAGGGGTGATATGACTTCAGCAGCAGCTGACACTAAAGAGTTCCTGAGCCTGAAAACATATGGTAGGAATTGTCTTCATGATGGCATTTTATCACTGATTAAATCCAGGATTGGCAAATCCAGGCTGAAATCTTGAAGTAAGTTTTGTATATGGCCCTGTATGGGCTTTACAGGCTTAGAACATATTAGTCTCAAGTTGACAATGTCCTTATATTTAATTAGCCCACTTTTACCTGTGGGGATTGTTACCTGTTGTATTTGAGGGAACGTTATGACATCTTTAGTTTGGTCATATGATTTTGATACTTAATTTATATTCCTCCTGTTGGAGATTGTCATTCAACACACATAAATCCTCTGCAAGTGCCATTATCTCTAATCTAACATGACAGAGGCTTCGGACACCTTGCAATACCATTTGTTTTCAGAAAGGGAGGCTCTAGTGATAAGTAAACCCTCATGAAAGAGCATTATACCCAGGAAGCTATAGAGCACCAGCTCAGTTACAATCACCTCTGATCTAAATATGTTATGCTGAGTTTTTGCCAAAAACGCAGACTGTAAACCGTCACGCATCTCTTTCTCCTGCTGCACAGCAGAAAACTCATCTGGTTTGCTTTTGGGGAGGATGAAATGCTCCAGAATTTGAAACAAGCGCTCCCAATCCTTTGGCTCCCACAGTCCTAAGCACTTCCATGAATGATTGTCGGGGAGTAAAGAAATGTTGGCACAATGCCTATCAGTGCAGCTGCCGAATACGGGAGAGATGGGAGAACGACGGGCAGATTAAGCAGGGTCAAAGGTTATTTTCACCCTGTAATTCATCACAGATTAGTGATTAGCTGCTTCAGGGTGTAATCTGCAGAGCACGTTTGGGTTACCAAATCCACAAACTTGAATTTAAATAAGGATTTAGTCACATTACACACATTGTCATTTACAGTGAATTGCAATCTAACAGCTGTCACTCACGCAGTAACAAACTACAACCACAGGATTAGGATATACTTTATTATATCTCTCTCACACACACACACACCTCTTGCAACCTGAGAGTTGTATACAAATACACTCTTTCACCAGCACAGGTGTCAAATGTGATTGGCCACAGGCTGTACTACTGCCCACCCCCTCCACACACACACACACACACACACACACACACACACACACACACACACACACACACAAAACCCTCAAAAGTTTGTGCGTTAAGCAGGCTCCAGGGAGAATCAGATTTGGATTCGGTGCGACTTTTCATAGAAGTCTGTTATTGGCAAGAGGAGAGGCAGCCTATTTAAGACGATCACATGATTTCACGGGAGTCAAAATGGTCCGCGGGGGTCACTGGGTAGAGAGAGAGAGAGCGACAGAGTGAGTGTGAGAGAGAGAGAGAAGAGAGAGACTTTGGATACCGGTTGGAGCCGACAACTGAGTGGAAAAAAGGAAAATGACTTGCCGGGAGAGAGGACCTCCGCTGAAGGGATCCTGCGCTTGGAAATGAATGGAGACCAAAGTGGATTAAACACAGAGAGAAAAACCTGCACCTGAAATTAATTGATGCTTCTTTTATATGCGCAAACCTTTGCGCAAAAAAAACGCGTTAAGCTGCTGTTGCTGCGGGTGGTTGGAAAGTGGCGGTGTGATTTAGGTTTACTTTGGGTGTAGGAGATCCAGAGACATGGCTTTCTTATGGATTTGTGCAAAATGGAGAAACCGGACCGGGCTGTTACTATTTTTCCATCTCTTTTGCCTTTTCACCCTGAGCAAAGTAAGTCAGTTGTGTGCGTGCCTCCCGTGTGCCTGCATGCACACGCAGAGCTCGTAAAGTTGTCAACACCTCAAATGACAACGTTCCAAGTTAGGATTGTTTTCCATGATAATTTTCAGGTTAAAGCAGCTCAGTCATGTTTGCGTTTCCTTTATTTTGCAGAGCACGCTTCTTGATGCTGAGAGCGCAGAGGATCACCACGGCGGATCTGCTCTGCTCCGGTCTCTGAGTTTACCTCAGCACACAGGTATGCGCAGAGAAGAGATTTGGTAGGAATCATGCTGTTGTCAATATGATGAAGGCTGCAGCGTGGGAGAGTCCATCATTTTCTCTGCGGTCATGTTTTGCTTGATGATGTACAATAAGATGACACGTAGAACCATCCAGGGCATCCCTCGATTCACCAGCAGCATCAAACGGCGCTCACCTGCGCTGAGTGTTTCTGGTTTTCGCCGCTAGGGGGCGACCTGCACCCTGACGGGAACACTGGGCCGTCAGTGACTTCTAAACCAATGGATGTCAAATATTTTTTTTATTGCTTCAGGTGTTTAAAATTATGTCAGTGGGATCATTCGTTTTTTTTTTTTTTTTTTTTNTTTTTTTTTTTTTTTTTTTGTTTTTTTTTAAGTATCACTGGTGTGTTATTTTTTGTGTAATGACTGCAGTTTTGTAATGCACAAATAGAATCAAATGGGAGGTCAAAATGAATTTGAGGGGTTATTTTTAGTTGAAAAAGTTTGGGTGCTGCTCATTTATGGGGCCACTGAACAATTAATAATTAACAGGAATTTAAGAATAACATAATTACACTTCATGATGTATGGGACATGAAAACCTGTTTTTTTTTTTTCTTGTAATGGTAGAATAACACAACCCTTTTTCATACCTTTGAAAAAGATTAATCTATAAGCAAATCTGAATACTGGAAAGTTAATTTATTCATTAATAAGTGAAAGCAATATTCATCAGACTTTTTTGTTTTGTCTTTCTAACCTGGTGTGGTCATCTGCTTCTGCTGTGCAATTAGCTTCAAATTTTTTCTTAACTTATAAGAGAAAACTGGAAGATAAACAAACAAATATTAAAATGCAGATGTTCCTTTCACTGGGCTTATGTAGAAATGATCGGAAATAAAAAGTAAAAGTAAAGGAATCCACATAAAATTCAATAACTTTTGCTGATGATTCATCTGAATGAGGCAGGTTCGACCTCCCCACCCTACCACACCCCACCCCCCATAAGTACAAATGGCACTCAGGAGCCACAAAATTAACAAACTAACCACTGCAGCATCTTGTCCGTCAGACAAAGTGTGTGTGTGTGTGTGTGTGTGTGTGTGTGAGAGAGAGATGCGAGTGCTCTTTGTTCCCGCAGACTGTTTGTGTATTGTCAGATATGGGTCACTGCAGCTGGTTTTTGAGTTAAGGAGGGAAACAGTGTTGACTAGGTGTAAGTGTGTGTGTGTGTGTGTGTGTGTGGGGGTGAGAGAGAGATGCGAGTGCTCTTTGTTCCCGCAGACTGTTTGNGGGGGACGACAGAAAGAGACCGCTTTCTGGTTCTACCTAAGTGCTTTGGGGTCAAGACTAAAAAGCCTTGAGTTGAAATATGTGTTTGCCCTTTCCCGTCTTGTAGTTTCCTGGATAGATCATGCCACTAACACTTCAGTGGTTGGATTGCCTCCCACTGTGGCCATCCTTGCTAAAATACATGCAGCCCTGGTAATGCAAGATGGCTTAAATAAAAGTATCCACTAATAAGCACATGACATGTTGTGGATCGGGGATAAGGCCGCCTCAAGATGCAATACCCAAATTCATATCATGCTGCCAGTGATGACACACTGTCTGTCACCCTGCATGTTTCTACTACTGCCACAACATGTCTGTCTCTGTGCTATATTTACTCAATATTTGGGCTCGCTAAAGCAGGTCATGCTGTACAGCAACTGAGAGCAGCTCTTGTTGACTGTAAGTCCAAGGTTGCTCTTATTTCTATGCACTTTTAGCTGATAAAGTGACACGTATCATTTTTCCAAGCCAAGGCTGAACACATTCGCAATGTCCATTACAACACTGCACCAGAATCAACGATGGAGTTATTTTATTTGTTTGGTTTCTGGTTACTCATATACCCAAAGTATATGAAGAGTAAAACTTTTCAGTGTGTATTGTGTACAGTACCAGGCAACCTCATTACCACTAAGACCCTACCACAATATCAAGTTTAATGAATAATTGGTGAACAAATTATATATGATCATGCATACCAAACTGTGTTAGGTACAATTCTCATTTTGGTACTGGCAATTTGAAAGATTGATAATGGGAACGTTCCCAGCATCAGGTTGAGAGAGCTATGTTATGACTTATACGTATTATGGACATATAAAAGATGCATGCTCTCAAAAAAAAAAAAAAAAACNAAAAAAAAAAAAAAAATCCTGAGATGTGTCCACAGCCTTGATGAGAAATGTTTCAAGGATGTCCTATTTAGTTCACTCCAGAGGATAGGGGAAAGAGGGCCTCAACTGTCCTGCTTTTCTCTGTAAAACCAATTTTGATGCCGCTTGAGAACTCAGCTACGTTTGTTTGACCTTTGGAGGAAAGCCCATTAGTTTCTGTGGCCACAGAAAGGCTTTTAATTAGTCTAAGAGTCCAGGCCGGTGACCTGCCACCAGCAACCTTTATGACCTGCAGTAATTCAGCCTGAGCTGTAGTAAAAACTGTAGTAAAACACCAAACATGATTCACTCTGTGCTGAAAGGGCAGTGTTGGAATTGTCTAAAACTCTTCCTTTTCTTGTAACTTCTTCTTCTTGACCCTGTCAGCAAAAGTATATGGGGCAGGTCACATAGAAACTAAAAAAGGAGGGGAAAGTTATAGTTTTTCTTCTGGTCATGATGCAACCAAGGTAGCAGCTGATATGTGGTGTATCACAGTAATTGATGGTGACACATTATATTAACAGAGTGACTAACAACCACAAAGACAATAGGTTGTGTTCCCGCCAGGTTACTTCTACGAAATATATTCCATGACATCTCGTGTCATCATTCTTCTCTTAGCAATCACTTCTACTGATCCCTGGCTTTTCAATATATTTAAAATGGTCATGACAAAGCAGTAGATTTAGTGGATGTTTATTAAATCTTATTTTTTTCTCTCATTTTCCATTCCATCTCTCCTTCTCATTTCAGCTTCATTCACCGTTTATTTGGCACAGCTATCGCAAACATATTGTATCAGTTTCTTTCTGTTTGTCTCTCTTCTCCCAACATTCTCTCTCTCTCTCTCTCTCTCTCTCTCTCTNCCCCCCCCCTTTTCTGTCCAGAATATGAGATTGTGGCTCCATATGAGGTCAGCCATCAAGGTGACTATATCTCTCACAAAGTTTCCCACCACCAGCGCAGAAGGTGGCGCAGATCCTTGGATGCAGACTCATCAAACAATGGTGGCAGTGAAACAGTCCACTTTCGGCTTCATGGTTTGGGTCAGGACTTCCACATGGAGCTGAGTGAGGCCTCAGAAAGCCTGATTGCACCTGGCTTCACTATCCAGGTCCTGGGAAAGAATGGCACCAAGAGCCTGAGGGCCTACCACCATAATGACCTCTGTTTTTACCAGGGGTCGCTGAGGTCAAGGGTCAACTCCTCTGTTGCAGTGTCCACATGCATGGGGATGGTGAGTCTGAACGTGCACGGAGTCGGGTTTGCATGAGGGGAAATTGGTGAGATCAGTTGGCTCTGTGTGTTTGTGTGTTTGCAGTGAACAGATATGTATTTTGGATATTTTCACTTTTATTTTGGCAGCATTTAGATGATGAACTCAGTGAGTAATTTTCACTGGAGCAGACAGCGATGTTTTTGTCTGGAAGCCAAATTCAAGAAATTAGTCTCATCCTAGGACACAATTTTATAAACAAATCGTTCATGTTCTTGTCATGTGGAAACCCACAAAGAGAAAGAGAGAGACTCATGAACCGTTTTGCATGTCAACTCACGGTTTCTAAAACAGAATTAGTATAGAGGCAAGGAAAGACTGAATGAGTGAAAAGTATGAATAATATGTGATTTAATTTTGGGTTAGCAAATGTAAGATCAGATCAGACACTGAGCTAAAGGAAAGACTGAGGGACCAAGGGAGGATGACAAAGAGGGAAGCAATCATATTTTTCCATTGTATGATGTCCTTCTGACACTCACACAGTCACCAAGCAATCATTTCACAAGAATACTTTGAAGCTGCCTTTCACACAGCACTTGAATGACTACACAGACTCTCGAGTCAGTGTTTTGTTTGGCTGGGTCTGCTCAGAAAGTTACTCGACTTGTACTTGACTTAACTTGACTTAAACCCTTTGGCTAAGTGGGCACAAAAATTGAAGTTGAAGTCAGAGAGCAACACAGAATGTTTGTTGTGTAAGCCAGGAAAACATCAATCTTCAGTGTTTTTGGTAATGTTTCATTTCTAACACGTTCGACCAACATTTATAAGCAACAACATAGTAATTTTGAATGCACCTGGATATAAATTGGCAAAATATATAGAAACTTGAATTGAAGTGAAGTGTTTCATAAGTATGCATTGGTGTAGCTGGCAACTCAGCTACACCAATGCATACTTATGAAACACAGTTACAGTTATAGTTATTCTCCCCGTCCAAGAGTCCACAGGTCTGCATCCTTAGCCAGACTCAGACCAAATTCCTCCTATTGATAGTCTATCATAGGATATATAGGTCTGATTTTATTTTTCATTTGGGTTTTGAAGAAATAGACAAAAATATGGGGAAAAAAAACACCCGAGCCTTTATTGGGTTTTTGCTGGGGCCACAACCTGTTCTTTCACCAAGTTTCATCAAAATCATTTTATAGTTTTTTGCGTAATCCTGCTAACAACTGCAGTATGATGTATTTTGAACAGTTTTACGTATGGATAAATATTAATCATTTACGTTGGCACTGCTTTTGTTATTTTGAACAGATCTGTCAGTGATCTCTGTAATTTTGTTTCTGGTGGCTCCTGGAGATAATTTTGGCTGTGTTTCCATTTCTTTTCCTGCTTCACATCAAACTTGTACTGGCTAAATAAACTCATAATGTATATATATGTATGCAGTATGTACACTAATATTGCTAAATGAGACAATTGTGTTTCCCCTGAGCTTTTGTTCTTTGGGAAAAGTGGGCCAAATTTCAGTTCTTGCCTTGGAGGATTCCCCCCCCCGCAGGAATATAAAGGAAACATTACTTTCAGCATGACATTAAGTAGGCCTAAGTGAAGCAGCCCCACCCAAAGACCCTAATTGTTATTTCAGACATCTTAGCAGTCTGGAACGAAGAATACACACACATTGAACAAACACAATCCTCTCAGACATGCATCCACATACACACATTACTCATTCAGTACTCAACAGAGACCCAGTGCAGAAACTGGGCAACATAAGTATGAGGAAGTCTACAATCTTGCAGTTCTCCCTTTGATAGAAAGACAGAGCTGTGTCCAGAGAGCAGTCAGATTTGTGGTCATCTTAGGCTCTGTGCTTGTAGGATTGCATCGATAGAAATGCAAATAAATTGTCACAATTGTTCATTTGTAGTTTAACCTGAATAATCGGTGTCCCTAATTTGACTTCTTTCACATATCATTTTTTGGTGTAATTAAGTATAATACATTCCAGCCCTGTCTTTGTCAGATTGCTGTTTATATTTCCATGGTGGAGGACCACTGCTGTGCCTGAGAATTGCCCTCTAAAACTGCAGAGTGAATGGTACATCTCCAGGGATGCTTCTTCTTGTGGGTGTGTGTATGTGTGCATTTCAGACCACAGCCCAATAAAAAGAGATTCAGCCAAAAGGTTCAGAGGTTACAGAGACTGGAAATGTGGTTCTCACGACTGGGACTGTCCAGGATGAACTGGGTCAGTGCATCAATGGGAATTGAACTTTTTCTTATGTGAATCATGGAACTGGAACTAGACCAGCAGGGCAAAGGTGTTTAGACTTGTAAAAGGCAAACTTAAAAAAAATCCCAAATGTCTCATATCATCCTCAGCACAGTTAACTTTAACATCAACAATAATAACAAAAAGGTAATTTTCCTTTATCATCTGTTGTGTATGAATGTGTGTGCACTTGCACGCATGAGCTTTGTTTGTGTGTGCTCTGATGTTCTAGGTTACATATATTTGTGTCATTAAAACTTTGTAAAAAGTTCACTAGGCCACCTGATAGCTCATAGAAAACCTTGGTCTTTGGTCAACTTTGTATTTGGCAGGCGACAGGTAAATATTGACCTGAGGAAACCCTATCAACAGCTTTATTGATTAGTGAACGCACCTGGCCTCCAACTGCAGCATGCTGCCACTTACTGTAGAAGAGACAGTTCCCACTGATAACTAAGAAAAAAATAAAGGGAATTAGAATTTAAATCACCTTTTTTCAGCAAACTCTAATATTGTATGAGGATTTTAACTTGAACTTAGAATTGGACCTCACATACTGCAAAAGGTCCTTTCAATGCAAAATGGGTAACGAGATACTATACAATACATGTGTGCAAAGACACATGCAGACACACAGAAGATTGCATGGGATGAGAAGTTAGTGTGGTATTGGCACTCAAAATCAGCAAAAAGTTTTCTGTAATTTCTTCTTGTTTTCCCTATTTAAGTCTCTTTCAGCAAAGAAAAAAATATATTTATTAACTCATGCATGCAGGGAAGAGAGAGAGAGAGAGAGAGAGAGAGAGAGAGAGAGAGAGAGAGATGCTGTAGAAGTCATTGTTCCCTTCTTGGCATTTTGAAGTGTTGAAAACCCCCTTTGCAAAGAGAGCTACAGTATGTTTTATAGCCGATGTATAAATTCTCTTTTCATCTCCCCTCCTCTGGCAGCTTATATAGTGGTTAGCCCACTTTGAGTTCAATCATAAAAATCTCTTACAAGCAAGAAATTGGTGGAATAAAAGATCCCACTGACTCCACAGTTCACCTGCCAAATGCTTGAGACTCTGTAGTGACACACGTGGAAGGGAGATCATAAAGCAGGTCCTTCTGCGTGTCGACTTTATGCTGCAGCGTAATCTGCTTTAGTCTGGCTTTTATGGGGGTTAGGGAGAGTAGCATACGGGCATTGTTTGACTCAAATCTTGTGTGATTTTTATTTATTTTTTCATTGTTATTGCTTTAGTGTTTTACTGATTTACAACCATGCATACTGCATGTAAATTTCAATAGACAGCTGTGGGGCAGTTTTTCCATGTCATTTTCAATTAGTGTTGCAAATCAGTAATCATAATCGTCCATTAATAGCCAATAGAACAAACATAGCCCTTACGTCATGCTGCTTCATGGCCGTATTTGTCTTTTGCAGGTGATGCATGTCCAAAGATCTGCTCCTAATGAGTCTTTAATCTGATGCTTGGAGTGTAGTCTTGGAAACTGTAGACAATGAGACTATTTCACATCTTTTTTTGTGTGTGTGGATTTCTTTTAATGTCTTATACATTTGCCTCTAGAAATGTTGGATTTTTGTAATCACTCTAAACTCATAAACACTAACAGCTTGTAGCTGTTTCTGTGCGTGTTTGGCTCTCAAAGCAATTAATTATCCCTGAGTTTTGCCTACATCTTTATCTGTTTGTCTGATCTAATTTTTCTCAGACTTCTAATGCACACCTCTCATTTGAAACCAAAGGGAAATCCTAAGTGTCCTCCCCCCTACAAATCACTTGGAGGTCATGTTTTTTCCCTCTTGTAAAGAGAAGGGTGTGTTTCTTGCCCCAGGGCTAGTAGTAGTCCAACCCTTTTCTGGGATTTCTAAGAATATAGGAGGCATAGCCTATTGATGTGATAAAGCTTTGAAAAACACGCGGTGTGGTCCAGGCAGTTTGCTATGATCGATTTAGTGAACAAAGCAGCAGTCAAGAGATCCTAAATGATAATTTTTGTAATTTATCATTTGTCATTGATAACTAATGGTTTTCTCAGTCATGGAAGCAGGTTATATATTTATACGTGCTGAATCATGTGGCAGACTGGAAGTCAGTTTGGAAAATAATTTGTTTTTCATTTGATAGACCTCCAGTTGGTTGTGATGTGTTCTGGAAAGCTAGTCAGCACATGACTGAGATACGACTTGGAGTTAAATTTCTAACTGATTGAGAATTGGGTTCTGTGCTGTAATACGTTCTCACAGTATCATTCTCAGTTTCCAATAAGCCATGTCAACATTAAGCCAAAGTTTGAATCCCTTTAACAGATAAAGCCGTCATGGAACCAGTTTGCATGCGCAGAAGGCAGCAAAGAATTAATGGCTGTACTTAGGTCTGTCAAAAGAAGGATTGTTTGGAAAATTTAAATTATGGGTTGTAAAAGGATAGAAGAGAGAACTGAAAAAATTGGATGCAACTCCCATATAAGTCATATATTTATACTATTTGACAAAGATCAGGCTGTGGTAGCATCATTGAAGCATAGATTTATTATGGCTTCAGTTCTGTTACTGCATTGCTGTTTTTCTCTGTCAAGGTACATAAAACTAAGGGTAAGAAAGTCTAATTCTTTGTTACACTATAAAACTCTCAGATGTGCTTCTCTTATCCTTGGCCTAAGTTAAAAAGCGCACTCGGACCAAACATTTTCAGTAATAAAAATGATATATGCATAAAATTTATTTCTTTTGTCTCTACAGAGAGAGAGAGAGAGAGAGAGAGAGAGAGAAAGAGAGATTTAAAGACAGAAGCACAGTTCTTTCAGTCAGGTGCATCTTGTAACACACTGGATGCTTCCTCCTCATTTCTGTTTTTTTACCAATTCACCCCCTCCTCCCCACCCACCCTCATGCCCGTTGCTACTTGTCTGGATGGGTCTGACTCCAGAGAGTCCAGCTGTTTGCGCCCTCCCAAGCAGTGTTTCAGCATTTTATGACTGCTATTTGCACCTTGTAGAGCGCAGTGTGTAATCTGATGACTTTGGCTATTTAGGAAAGGCACTAGCATGACCTAATCTCTTAACATAGTGTCTTGCACACACACACTGAGAGGAAGTAGTGGATGCACATTGTTTTGTACTTAAGGACTGTAGAGATTTTATGAAACAAAAACAATTACTGTGGGGTTTTGCGGAACTTAAAAAGGATGCATACTACTTTGTTTAAGGCAAATATTAAAATTGGTGTTTTAGTTTTCAAGAAATAGGCAAGAAATCCAAACAAATGCTCAGTCCTGCAATGTTAAAGAAAGTAAAAAAATTCTTTTTCTGGATCTCAATTCAGATCTGCCTCAAAATCACATCAACTCTTCCTGGATCCAAGTCTCAGCTATCAGACAAATGTTGCTGACAAAGACAAGTAAACCAGTGAAGGTAATGAAGTGAACACCACCACTACTTGTGGATCTATTTTGCACAAAAACTTGGCAACTACCAAAAAAAAAAAAAAAACCAAACCCACTGCAGCACTGTTGAAAAGACAAGTCAGTCTGTATATGGAACGTGTAGAATGCCTCATATGCAGTGGGTGCTGACAAGGGAAGAAACTGAAGTAGCATTCAGAGTGTGAGGATTGTCAACACTAATGCGGTCGTACAGGAGCTATCATGGAAATTCATGAATGTTGACAAGTGGAATTGTTTAGGAGGTCTTGCAGCAGCAGCACCACCACCACAATTCTTTATTACGATCATATGATTTTAGGTTTGTGAGACAGACATGCGGACAGACTATAGATGGAAGTATATACAGCTCTGAGGGAGAGTTTGCAGTATGTGGCTGAAAATAAGCTTGCTGTAAATAATACAGATCAGTACATATGTTTCTGCTGGTATGAATCCTGTGATTGTCACTTTCCTTTATGGGTTTCCTCTTCTCTATCTCCACCATCTCTTTTACTGCCTCAAATAAACTGGCCACCCCTCTTGACAAGAACAAAAAAAAGGAAAATCATAATACTTTTCTTTTACTGTAAGTCCCTTCTCTAAAAAGAATCAAGATTCCAAATAACTAAAAACATCTTTTTATTAACCATCACATGTCATACATTTTCTCCTGTAAAGCTGCTATAGCTTTAGTCTAAATGGCCCTCCCCAGATAAAATAAGTACTTAGTATATGTGAAGATATGAAGGTTGACAGCAGCACATTTCAGGTCAGAGGCCTCACCGTGACTTGGAACCAAATTATGACAATCGTCTGTGATTACACACCACTGAGGTGAATGCCATATGTATGACAAGATCACGCACCGGTTGTCACAAGTGATTGTAACCAATGATCCGAACTTTAGTTCCCAGCAAGGATAATTTCTTGCCTGCTGGCAGGCAAGTCAGAAGGTGGCAATGCATCAGCAAGCATTAAGTCTTTTCCCTCTGTCTGCTTCTTTTTTCTGTCTTACTAAATGATCCCCACCTCCTTCTCTGCCATTGCCCAAAGCAAAAGTGTTATATTTGGGTCATTAGTAGTTAATGGAATCTTATTGATTTAGGTTCAACATTGTCAATGTCTAGTTTATTGGGAATTTTAAGAAAGAAAGGAAATCAATATGAGTTGGTGAGTTGGGATATAGCAGCACATATGCACTGTTTAAGAGAGGAAGAAGGGACTTGGCCACAAGGTGACACATCCATTGTTTTTGTACAGGGTCTAAAAGATTGTAATCTTCTCCATAATTAGTGGGCCAAAAAATGTTTCCGGCTGTAAATATGTTTCCAAATGTATATCTGCATCTGTGTTTGTGGTTATCTTTTGTTCATGAATCACCATTTACTGTACGGTGGGAAATTATCATTATCTGACTCAGAAACACCTGTAAACAAACAACTCCTCTTGACTGGCTCGTGGCAAAGGCATAAAAGTTAAGGCTGGGATTTGGATGAATGTTTTTGATATAGTAGTCAATACTGGACTATGAAATACTATGACATCCTTTTACTGCAGGGTTCATACAGGTCCATGTGTAGTTGAGGTCACATAATTTAAATCTTTTTTCTCTTTTTGCAGCTTGAGAATTTAGGTTTTTTTTTGGGTTTTTTTAAGACAAAGTACAGATAATGGACAAATGCGGAAAAGATGCATGAGTTTATGACTCTACAGACACTGTGGGCAAAGTTTACAGATCTCTCTTGGCTTGTGTTGTCAAAATTCATATTTTGTGCTTTATACAATGAGAGTATTTTCCAAAAGCTCTGTTCCACTGGCTGTGGTTGATATCTGTGGTTGATAGGCAGACTGAGGCAGAGGCCTGCATGAGTTAACGGTGATGAAATGGGGAAAATACTACTGAGACTCATTATAGCAACATCAAACCCGTCACTAATTCACCCCTGCTTCGGCAAGACTGGCTGATTACAATTAGAGACACACCCATTTTAGTGCACGTGCACGAAAATGTGCCTATATGCACAATTTGTCCATATAGGCACACGCAGTCGTTTATTTCCATATAATATGTATCTTCCCCAGCTACATCTCAGTCTTTTTGTCTCACTGTGTTAATGACACACAATCACATGCACACACATTTGCGTGTACACCCGGGGCCAGGCACGACCTCACCACTGCCACTGTGGCAGGCTGTTTCTGACAGCCAGTGGGACAGCTGTGGTGATGTGGACCTCACACTCCACTCACAGCAAGGAGCAAGACTGTAGTCAATTAAATGTATTTTAGGGAAACCACTATTACTGCCAAGCACAGTTACAGTCCAAATATTACTTGCCAGTTGACTGTCAACACAGATGTGGTGCGTGTTTGGAGAGACTGAGACAGACAGAGAGAGAGAGAAAGAGCACGCGAGATCCAAGTGTCTAAATTTGCTGCATTGAGAGAAGTGTGTTCAAAATGGAATATGAAAACTAAAAATGCGTTTGTGTCTTTGGAGAGAGACTGACACAGACAGAGAGAATGAAGGCAATCCTTTGCTCGACCTTTGGAGCTTTAAAATGGGCTTTCCCCTTACTTATCTTCTAAACTCGAAAGCATAAAGCACTGGTACTCAAAATAAGCTCCACACACTAACCCAAAAACATAAATAACATCTACAAAGTTATTTAATATATAAAATACTGTTATGATTTGTATTATAAACACATAAAACTTCAAAAGTTATCTTTGTTTGCTAATTTCTAATTTATATTAATTTGTAAAACTATATGTGATTTTCTAAATTATATCCCTTCAGATATGAAATGCCTAAATGTTTTGAGTGTATTCATTGTTTATAAAAGAGATGCCACCTCCTCATCCTCAGAGCAGCCCTTTTGTTTGAAACCGCTTAAACATTTTCTATCTGTCTGAGTCTAATTTAGATTTTGCTGAGATAACGTCTGACCCTCAACAGCAAAACAGATGTTGAACACGAAGAAACACAGCCAGTAATTGAGCTGGGTTGAGGTTGAGGTTTAAGGGGGGGTTCAGGTTCACATGACTCAAATGTTGACTAATTGCTGACAGGGACAGAATGGGAAGCTAAAAGAATAGCCAGCAGGGTTATTGTTTCATTCTTTTGTGAGGTTTTATTGTAATTCTACTTCTTTCAATGGAGGAGAATGTGTTAGGTGTTGCGGTGTTAGACATCCTTATCAGCCTCCTACTAAGTCACATCACATGACTTGACTGGAGGTAAAAATTAAAGTGGAGTCTCAGGCAACATTCAAGTATTCTAAAGTTTGTGATTTTTAGCACCCAAAATAACTTATGAATATGTTTTTGACCACCATATGGCTTCAGAATGTACAAATTAGCATAGGTGCTAGGCTGGGAGTAATGGATTTACAGTTTTAGTCTAAGGCTAAAAACTTTTAAGAGACCCTGCTGTAAAGTTAATGGGAATGTCTACTTTGCCTCTAGTCAGGTTTGATCCGAACGCAAGATGCAGACTACTTCCTGAGACCCGTGTCCCTCAGCCTCGCCCAAAGGGAGAACTTCACAGCACCCTCAAGTCACCAGCCGCACATTCTCTACAAGAGCGACTGGGATTCACAGACAGAGCAGCGAGGTCATCGCCCTCGGGTGCTGCATAAGAGATCCACAGATTCACAGCTTGACCACTACAAATCATACAGACACATTCTCAGTGAGAGATCTGCACACGCACAGACAGACCCTTCTGGCAGCACAGTTACTGAAGATCATCACAGGACTCAGCAAAGGCAGCACAAAGGCATCCATCATCATCATCATCATCATCATCATCATCATCACCATGGCAATAATAACAGCAACAATCATGATGACCAGATAGAGCATCGTGGCGGTGGTCTTCACCGCAACAACCATCGCCATGACAGTGACGACAGACAAGGGGAGAAGCAGAAGCAACACTTCTGCGGCAGACGGAAGAAATGTATGTAAGGGCAATCTCTCATTCTAATCCAATTGTAGCTCATGTACCACCTCTTCAGGTTGACCTACCTTTGCTCACTGTGCAAATGTTAGTTTGCACAAAGAGTGTAAGTAGCACTAATTGTATAAGTTTTGGACATAAAGATAGGCTAATGGAGAACAGTGTAATAATGTCTTTTCAGTGTAATAATGTCATTTGGTTTGCTGTCATTGATTGCTTATCTCAAGCACATTTCAAGCCTCAAAAGTTGATTTTTTTATAGTGTACTGGAATAAACTGAAAGTATTGGCAGCCTGGAAGGTAGGAAAAACAATTTTATTAGTATGTTTTGGAAAATGGTTGGCAGTAATGTAACGTCTATACATTAGGCATGTAAAATCACCAGTATGATTTTGTGAAACCACACTGCGGTTTAGTGTTTGAAGACATCTCAATTTCCATTGACATATTTGGTTGACTTCTTTAGTGACACAAGCTTTGGAAGGCTGGAAGATTAAAAAGGAAATTTTTTTATATTCACTTCACACTATGACAAATGTTAGTGCTCAAGACATTATGGCAAGATCCTTGTTGATGTCACAGGGATCATTTCACATCGGGCAGAGGCTGGATTTAGGGTTAGTAGAACCACCAGCTGTCTGTTCCCTGTGAAAACACACTGATATTTACATTCTCATCAGTTTACATCACTGAACACCTGTGCCATGTTTTAGTCAGAAAGGCACTTCGGTCACTCACCTGCTTTCCGCCTATATAAACAAACAGTCTTCGAGTCTTTATAGTTTATCGTAGCCAGGGGGTGATAGGTGAAAGTTTATCATAACCCAAAAACTTGCTAGTGAAGATTAGAGGAGATAATGTTCAAGGCAACAATGGTTTTAGGTCATGCTTTGCTTTGATTGGTCTGAACCACTGACCTCATGTCATAATGTAGAAGTAAATATGGATTTGATATGAGGTTTTTTTCCCAGCAGTGTTGAAAACAGGGCACAGCTTGGCATTTGATGTTAAGTCTGTGTTTGTCATTCTCGCTTAACTTGATAAGTCCTCACAATAAGACTATTGTGAATTCATTTTCATTTTAATCATGATTTTTACAATACAGCCCTGAGAAAAATCTTATCTGCTGTGTAACATACTGCCATAGTTAATCAACAATCACACTCAACTTTATTAAATAAGTCTATCAAAAGGAACTGAGACAAAATGGTTTTAAATATGAATTGCTTTTATGTCCAGTAAAAGAAGTCAACTAATGACTTTTGGCCATCATTATTCCATTTCACATTCGGTCTACAGAATATGAAGTTACGGAGGGATCTCTTTCTTCATGACTGTTCTGCTGTGACAGAAAAATGGATTACCTTTGGCACATAAAGTTTTCATATACCTGTTGTTGTATTAAGAGAAAATCTGACTTACTGTAGCTGGTGCTAGTGCACAATACATCACAAAAATGTGATTTCACACTGTATTAAATGGTAGCATAACACTGAGCTTGCCAGAGTCAACAGTAGAAAAAAACTCCTTTTTCATTTTATCCATGACATCAGGTCATAAGCTAAGAGTATAGTTAATCATGCAGAATAGTTGTCAGCTACTTGCCAGAATTGCTGGTAGAATTGTCACATTTAACACTCTCAGACAAAGGTGACCATTTGGCAACTGGCTATAGGAAAACATCATCAGGAGATGGGTGCTGAGGGAGGGTGTATTGCTATTAAATTAATATATACACTATTGCTTTTCTACCTTAAACCAGCCCACAATCCCACAGTTTGATTTTAATGATGTTTACTCTGGCAGTCATGTCATCTTCAATGATGAGTAATTATCAATACGTAGGTTCATGGTCATTATACTCCCTTTATCTCCATCCATCCCTGTCTTCAGACATGCCCAGACCGCCAAAAGAGGATCTCTTCATTCTGCCAGATGAGTACAAGTTCATCCCAAGGAACAAAAGGGCGGTGCTGATGAAGAACCAGGTCAATCAGAAGCTCAATGTGGAGACACTGGTGGTGGTGGACAGGAGGATGATGGACAACCACGGCCATGAGAACATTACCACATATGTTCTCACTGTTCTTAATATGGTGAGGGAAACCAAGTTTATTATGTGCATTTAAGCCTGCTGAAACATTTCATCATCCAAAATCAAAACTGACAGATGTCATTGGTGGTTTGATGCAGTTAGGATTACTGAAGAAACTTGCAGAGCAACACTACATTGAACATGGTTTCTGTACATTTTGTATTTATACTGTATGTAATGCAAAGACAAAGAAAACATCAGTAGAGCCAGAAATGTTTAATTTCTCCTGCTAGAGTTATGTGTCTGTGCAAGATATGTTGGCCGCATGCAACTAATAATTGATTTTGTCCTTATTTTGTGAGTTATCAGCATCGCTCCACCTTTCCCATGAAATTTAACTCAGGTTTGAAAGGCTTGGCCCTAACTGGCATTAAAAGCAAGGATTTTACTCCAGCTTTAGGATTTAGTGATTTGACACCTCTGTCCCCCACTCTCACATATCTGAAAGAGCACATCTTAAAACATGAAACTGATATCTGTGTGAGATCATTGCACTGGCTGTGTCCCCCGCCATCCCTCTCAGCTGATCCGCGAGAAAATTCCGTCACGCTCGTTTGGCTACTTAATGAGTGACTGACAAATCCAAAGATAATCCATCTATTTTGAAAACATGGTTCCCTCTAGTAGAAACCAAGTTGGAGCAGTCACAGCCTGCCTTGGAGGAGTCACCTAAATACAGTATGGAGTTTCACAGAAACCACCCAGCCCCTGCTCCCTGTCAGCTCTCATGAGGCTTAAAGGGTACATTTAGTATTATTTGAATCTGATACGCCAGGATACATATGCCTAAATTTATGTTTTCTTCTTGGCAGAGTGGAAACACTTCAGAAACATTTTATAACCAACATAAAAACATAACGGATGTACCACAAAACACTGAAACTCTATGAAAACAGATTAGGTGGCATGTGAAATCATCATGATTGATCGTATCTGTTGAATTATACAAATCTGAAACCCCAGAAGACATGGTGCTGGGTTTTATTTGGTGATATCAGAAATTTAGTTTAGTTAAGTGTCTATAACTTCCTCTGTGACTTTAAAATTATTGCTTGTAACAACAAACCACAGCCCTGTATCTGTTCATGAGTCAGTGCAGAAGAAGACCAAACACCGGGAACACAAGGAATGAATGAGAGCGCTCCTGTGAGTGGCATCAGAGGTATTCATAGGGCCTGAGAGAAAGAAAGACAAAGAATGAACAAGAGCAAAGATCAGACATCCACTTTTAAAGCAGAATCCACTGTTATGATTAATGCTCAGGTATCCATGTGAGTACAAGATGGTGAATTGGAAACAGCAGTTGTGGCTGTCATACTTCAGTGATACCATCAAAAAGGTTTTGTGTGTTATTTCTTTAGGAATCTCAAGGTGTGCTGTCTCATATTTGACCCAGATATCTCTATTAGTTATAAGTCTGTATAGGTGTGTGTGTATATGGCTAAAATATAACAGTGCTCTACTGTCCTGTATGTGAAGCACCGCTCGTCTATTGTAGCACTGTATTGAGAAACAGAACCATGGTGGTGTAATGTATGTCTCCTAAGCTAGGCTGGGATCATGCATTTAGCACATTTTCACTCATTGTAGTTCTCTCTACCTCACTTTGAGGAAGAGAGAACTAAAAGAGCAAAGAAAAAAATTGTTATTGAATAAAAATCGGACAGGAATGTTGTAAAAATTGTGCTAAATGTCAGAAACCCATCCTGAGAACTCCTTACCATGAACCTCTACTTTCCCTTTTTGGTGATGGGATAACTGCTTTTAGCAGGATTGGGCATTGTTACCCTCCTGCCAAGGCCATCAGGAATAAATTGATGACCATATCACCTGCCACACAGAAGCCATCATCTATGGCAGTAAATTAAACCCGAGGTTCTTAACTGGCAAGAAAATGATGAGACCACATAGAAGGAAAATTGTGCTGTCTGGCCAAGTCCCAAAAAGAACCATCTGGGGACCTTGTTGGGACTGGTGGGGAACTGCGACTGTTCATCCCTTTGCTATAATTATTTGAGGTAGCTAGACACCAGCTGCACACTTTGTCAGTGGGCCAAAGACGGAGAAAAGGGTTTGATACACTTCACCAAGCTCTCTGTGTGGAACCAAACCTGTCCTAGTGTCTGTGGATCTTCAACAGCAACTTCATCCTACAGTAGATGACTAGACTAGAAGCATGAGAGTGCACAAGGGAGTGTAGGAAGAGCTATCCATCTAATGCTTACATTGTCCACAATGGACAATGTAAGCATTGAACTAATAACCTTACATGAAATAATAATCCATGGGAGTATGAGGCAAAACGGACGAAAACACCTGCGTTCAGTAGAAAGCAATCAGTCTTTGGTTGTGACTTATTTGTCCTTGATTCTCTTGTAAACTAAGTCTAACATAACATTTGTTCTGGTGACTTCTAGGTGTCCAGTCTCTTCAAAGACGGTACGATAGGTGGAAACATCAACATAGTGATAGTGGGTCTTGTGCTTCTGGATGAAGAGCAGGTGAGCATCTCATTGCTAGTCAGAAGTATCAACTGAAATCCTCGTATCACCAAAAAGTCAGCTACTGAAACATGGAGCACTGAGATTGAGCAGAAAACTCTTTTAATTTATGTAGAAAAACTACCAAGACCAAGTCAAATCTTTCCTTCTTTAAACAGGCCTTATCTTGATTATTGTGATCGTCTGTTTGCTACAGATCATGAAACTTCAGAAGGCCTGGACTGCATGAAACCGATCTTTTGTTTCTTTGCTTGCTTGTTTGGTTGTGTGCAGTTAATTAGGTCAACCCGTCTTAGGCCTCTTGAGAGTTTCTCGGCGTCGCCCTAACGACTAAGGACTTTAACAGTGATAGCTTAATTATAGAGTATACATTTCCTGGACCTTTGCCAGATTTATGAGGAAAATTCTTGGGAAGTGCAGGACAGAGGAAGACGGGGGGGGGGGGNGGGGGGGGGGGCGTCTGGCACAGGGAGAACAGATTATCTTTTCCACCAACCTGTGTGATGTTAATAGATTTAAGTCTTCCTCTAAAGGCCATTACCAGTGAAAGGAATCCCAAAAATGCCAAGACATTATGTCTTTCTACCAGTATTTCTGTTATCTACATCTCTGTTTAATTAATGCTGCTTTTAACCAATACAAAAGATCTTACTGATCATTGGCTGTTCTCATTCATTTGAGGAATATGCCCGTTTACTCCTTATCTCATTCCTCTCATCTTAACCACACATGTTAACTCAGACTCATTATGTTACTTGACTCATCTTTCCAGTCTTTCTTATCTCTGTTATCTGTCAGGATGGCTTGGTGATCAACCACCATGCAGACCACACACTGAACAGTTTCTGCCACTGGCAGTCCACTCTGGGAGGTAGGGAGGGCCGACGCCACGACCACGCAATACTCCTCACCGGCCTTGACATCTGCTCCTGGAAGAACGAACCCTGTGACACACTGGGTATGTCTTCATCTTTCCCTGTCTATCACTCTACTCTTTAAAAAAATTTAAAGGACCATACTGGTGATTTTGTGTGTTTGAGCCTATTAAATACTACCCGTACTGCCAACCATTTTCCCAAACATAAAACTGTATTTTAGTTTTTGTATTATTTTTCCAAATCCCCTGATCTTTCAAAAGCAAATGTTCAGGTGATACGCCCACCTTAAAATCCAGTGTTTTCCCTATTAAGACTTACACATGATTGTAGAAGGCAATGGCTGCTTTCATTTCTTGGTAAAAGAAGACTATATTATGCAGAGACATACATTTTTTTCTGTGTAGCTCTGTATTGGAGCGGTTAAATTAAGTAACTTCAACAAAATAATGTAATGGACGTCGTGTTTGCTGTGATGGATTATTTAACTCAAGCATGTTTCAGGTCTCCACGTGTTGAGTTTTATAGCATACTGGAATGAACCAATGGTTGTCTGGATGGCAGAAAAAAACAATTTAAAAAATTTACTGCTCCAATATATGTTTTGGAAAATGATTCACAGTAATGTGTGTGGGTTACATTTATTTAGGTCAGTCGTGCAAAAAAAATCACATAATGCATCTTCTACAAGTGTGATTAGAAAAAATATCAGCAAAGTACTGAAATAATGAGGCGTGACATAGTAGGTGTGCTTTCCTTGCTCTTGATAGAAAGGTCTCTCTCTCTCTCTCTCTCTCTCTCTCTCTCTCTCTCTCTCTCNCCTCTCCCCCCCGCCCCTCTCTGGGAAGGTGCCACTGTCCTCTGTCATACGGCATGACAGGGTCATAGTGGCCAAAACAGATGTTGAACAGATCTGCAGCTGTCTGATCTTTTCAGCCACACTGTGTCATATGCTGCACATACTGTAGTTCTGTGGAATGATTTAAAATTTAACAGCAGCATATAGTTACAAACATAAAACATGATTACAATGGCAGTTTGAGGGCTTAATTTGGAACATGACCTCCTCAACTCATCTTCAAAATCTTAGTTCATAGCTGTTGCCTAATGCAAATCTATAGAATATTATACTCATTGCTATCGATTCCACAGTAGGAATATACTTGAAAAAAATTCTGAAAATGCAAAATATTAATGGTGTTTTCATTTTGTAAATTACTAAACATTCATCTATACATTTTTTACTGACCAAGCTCAGCTGCTTCACACACAAACTCTCCCACTCGCCATCAGTGTATACCATTCTAACAAACTAGCAGCTTGTTAGTGATAATGACAATCTCAACCTATTGTTGTCTTCCACAGTGTGAGAAAAAAACTTCCATTTTATGTCCCGGAGAGCCCCACACACACACACGCAGAAGCACACATGCATAAGCACACACGCACACACACAACGCTCAAACCCCAGACTTAAGTCATGACTTCAAAGTGTTGTCAGCTAGCATTAGCCCTAAGCGTTGCTTCGAAAGCTGAGTTCAAAGGTGTGTGTGTGTGCGTCTGTGCATGTGTGCCAATGTGTGTGCAGTAAAAAAAAAGAATTAGTTCTCCTTAATTCCCAAAGGTACAAGGCAAATGGCCATCAGCGCTACTAGTCAGGATAAAACACTGTTTATTTGCATTACTGCTCCCGACCTATTTCTCAATGTTTACCTCCATATTTCAAATCCAGTATAATGTCACTGATTTTCCTCTTTCCTGACACAAAATGGGAACAAAATGGCAGTTCTCACAGTCAATCTGCCTTCTTGTGTTAAATATCATTAGTCATATTAGTTATGTATATGAGAACATTACTTCAGGGATTTTACGCTCTATTGCAAATGACTTAAAGTCATAAAACAACACAAGACTAAATCCTCTGTGAGACAAAAACATTACAGGAGGCCCTCGTGGTTATTATCTTTTTTGATTGAGAGCCATGGGGCTGTGTGCGTGTGTGTGTGTGTGTGTGTGTGTGTGTGTAAGGACATAGAGTGTGGATAGAGTCATAATGGGAGATCAAGAATAACAGAGAGTTTAAGAGTGAATATGAAGGGAAGATAGGGAAAGAATGTCTACCTCATATGTTTTAAAGTGGAGGCAGAGGGAGCGGTAGGAATAGGGAATGTTCCCCCAGGCCCTGTATTTTCACATATTTAGGGGTTAACCCAGTTATGGTATGTTTGATATTTCGAATGCCTGCCATCCAAAACTACCTGCCACATCTGCTTGAAAGAGAGGAGTTTCACAGTAGACTTGGGAGTAATTTGCTGCCTTACAGCTAAGTGAAACCTCTTGGTTGTTTCTTCAGTACACTGGAAAGTAAAAGCAGTACAGGTCCAATTTATTTTAAACTGTGCGTGTTGGCCTTATTATTTAGGTGAAAAAACTTGGCAGTGGTTATTATCACCAAGAGTCGTGTAAGTCGCTGTTTACCTTGGATCCAACAGATTATATTTTGGTTTCTGACTGATGAAATGTTGGTTAAAGTGTAATGAAAAGTTGCTCCTGTTCCATCATGCAGGTTTTGCTCCGATTAGCGGGATGTGCAGCAAGTACAGAAGCTGTACCATTAATGAAGATACGGGACTCGGTCTGGCTTTCACCATCGCCCACGAATCTGGACACAAGTAAGAACTTCTCTGTCTCATAAAAGAAAACTGGAAGAGTGTTCATACATATACTGTGATATATTTGCTCATCCTGCCCACAAACATGCATAAAAATCTGTACGAATGTGCTGAAAATGTTGCAGAATGTGTTAGGAATTGAAGGATAGCAGATGCTGCGTACTTTTAATGCATAATATATATATGACATGTGATCATTTGCAACATATGCTTCGATGTGGAGAACAGATGAATATCTTTTGATATCTTATTTATTACTCAGTTTTGGAATGGTCCATGATGGTGAGGGGAATGTCTGTAAGAAGTCTGAGGGTAACATCATGTCTCCCACATTGGCTGGTCTCAACGGCATCTTCTCCTGGTCATCCTGCAGCCGCCAGTACCTCAGCCGCTTCCTAAAGTAAGCAAACATGACGAACTGTCTGTCCAAAATTTCTGTTAGTATTTTCTATTGGAAATATAAGTCTGCATATGACTTTTAAAATGTATTATGTGTATATTCAATATCTATAGCTGATAGATAAACATGCTGTGGAAAAACATTTTAGCAGCAGATATATCAAATGCAGCTGTAATCCAGAGGCTGCCAAGTAAAAAGCAACACGTTGTAACTTTTAGGTGAAGTGCCTTATTTTGCAGAAGTGTGTGTGTGTGCGTGTGCGTGTGTGTGTGTGTGTGTGTGTGTGTGTGTGAGGAGCTTAAATATAGCTGATGTAGCATCCAAGCTGAGTCATGTGTGCTGCTGCTGTCCTATTAGTGTTGTTCTGCACATTATGTGAGAAGTTTTATATGCCAAGGTAGATGTGTGTGAATATGTACAAAAGAGAAAGGTGTGTGTGATAAGTGCGTGCGTGTGCGTGCAGCAGCTGCTTTTTCATGCATGCATTCTAGTAACTCAGGCGAGAAAACAAGCAACATAGACACAATATACATGTGTATGTGTCTTTCTGCGTCTGTGTGTGTGTGTGTGTGTGTGTGTGTGTGTGTGTGTGTGTGTGTGTGTGTGAGATAGAGAGAGTGTGTATGTGTGAAACCAGATAGCCCAGAGCCAGTGCCCTCCACTAAATTTACCAGTGTGTAACTGAACTGTCAGGTCTCCCCCCTCAGAGTGGTGGAGACAGACAGTGTATTTCCTCGCTGAGTTATTAGAGCCGGGGTGACCTCACCCTCGTTAGGCCTGTCAGCCTTATATTAAACTCCCATCACCCCCTGAGGCCAAGTGGAGGAGATCTCTGCACCACTCAACCAACCAGTGATCTACTTACTATATAATCACTGTGTGATAAAAATGCTGCAGTATTGTATGTGTTCCTAATTGCAATCAACAGAATGACGTGATATCTAAGTGTTTTGGGGTAAAAGTATCTCACTGAGTTATTAGAGCCATCTGAATGTCTCTGCCTACACATGTTATAGAGGGGAGCATTGTGTCAGCCAAGAGATTTTACATCAGACTAATTCTAAATCTGCCTCTCCTCAGGCAGATGTGACAGCGAGATCTGCGCCCGCTAGCGCAGTATGTATAGAGTAGGATGTGTTATCGGAGCTCATGGTTATGCCTAAAGCAGGGACACCAAAAAAACCTCCAAATGAAGTTAAAAAATGTTTTTATTTATATAAGCAGTTGTCTAAAATCCACAAGAAACTCACACAGGTCCACTCAGTTCATGGGAATCAAGACCTAACCTGGTGCCTTTGTCAGACTAGGTCCAAATTGTATTCAGGCGATTTGGGTCCAGGTAAGGTCTTGTGCTAGTCTCAGGTCTGTGTATCAGTATGTCACATCACTATCAACTCTGATCACATAAGTTGATTCTTGCATGTATTGCTGCTGTTTTCAACGGCTGCTCTTTAAATGGCGGCACATCATTCTGCTGCCAGTGTTGGTGTTCTCTCTCTGTTAGGTTGCCTGTTTTGGATGGGTTCTAACTGTCCTTGACTCAGGGTTTTCCTTTTTTAATGAATGCATGCACAATCGTGGCCAATACGTTTTCCACAGGTGTCTGTTTCAGATCAGGTCCAAAATTTGGGGGCCTGTAGGACCTCTAGTGGGTGCTACATCAAAGTTACAAGAATCTCTTCTTGGTCCGATCTCTTCTCTCTGAGTTGCACACCTCGATGGACCATATCCACTTTTTTTGAGAGTTTGGTCTATTGGTTTATCATTTGACTAGTAAATATCACTTTAATCAGACACTGCAAGGATTTGACCATTTATGTACTTGGTCATACAGGTAGAAATGGCTCTGCTCTCTTTGCAGGAGCTCTAGATTCTTTTCAGCAACAAGGATTCTGCTTTGGGAGCTGATCCCAAAAATCCACAAATGAATACCGTACAGAATTCAGAGATAGTGCTGGAATCTGCAGGAAACGTTGGCAGAGAATAGATACCACTCTTGCTTCTTATCTCCAGTTGATGATAATATTGTGCCTTACACTGCATATTGTGTACATTTAATTCTCATCAGTATGCAGGACTGCTCCAGCTGAGCTACACAGGGCTTGTGCATGTGTGTGTCAGGACTCATCTTGTGTGCCTGTTGATGTGCGTACACTGTAAATGTATTTTTCAGAAACTGTATTACATATTATGTGAATAATGTAGGATCGTAGAGAAGTGACAAATGACAGCATATACAGGACAGCCATTGTTCTCGACAGACACATCAGGCCCATGAAGCCTTGAAAGTTCACATGGAGTAACACACACACACACACAGACACATGCTCTGCTAAAGCAATCAGGACCACTCACTAGCACAATGAACCTTTCCAACATATTTTGCCTTTTCAAGCTCTTTCCACCATATTTTGTATTATATTCCCTCAACTGCAGTATTTAAGCTGTAAAACATCTCTGTATAGTAACCAATGATATCGGGTAACATCGGAAACCCCCCATTGGCGTTAGGATATGAGTGATATAGGCAAGGATTTTTTATGTCTGTCATAATTGAGTGTCAGATGCATTAAAACCATGACTCTCAGGGTTTGAGTTTGGCAACATGTTATGATACCATGGAAACACTTTATGGCACTCTCCAAAGTGAGAAACAATGGAACACCGTGGACTGATGCGCTCTGTCATGGAATTTCTGTGTGCAGTGCATACACACTGCTGCACTCTTCTATGAAAATTTATAAACCACGACACAAATTCCCACGTCTGCCTGCATGTATGTGCATTAGTAAAGTTATCTAAAGATAAATGACCAATTCCACTTTCCTTCAATCTCTTACCACCTGCTTTTTTCTTATCCTGCCCCCCCCC
>VXCM01003988.1:26615-60069 GCA_014773175.1 Lucifuga dentata
CTCTCCTCTCCTCTCCTCTCCTCTCCTCTCCTTCAGTTCTGCCCAGGCTTTGTGCCTATCAGATGAACCCAGAGCAGTGAAGGAGTATCGCTACCCTGAGAAGCTGCCTGGCGAGTTGTACGACGCAGACACGCAATGCAAATGGCAGTTTGGGGAAAAGGCCAAACTCTGCACCCTGGATTTTAAGAAGGTAAAACATAAATATACAAGAAGAAGATGAAAATGTCATGTCATGCTATGGGTTTCTCAGTGTAACCAGCAGATCTTGTAAATGAGACACAAACTTGAGTGTGTAGTTTTGAAAATGTCTAGTGGCACTCATAAGGTAGATGGAAAAAAAGAAAAAAGAACAGGAACTGAAGTGGCCTTAAGATTGAAAATATATGCATTCTCTGTCTCTCTCTCTCTCTCTCTCTCTCTCTCTCTCTCTCTCTCTCTCTCACACACACACACACACACACACACATACTCAAAACAAATAGTGAGAGTTATAATACTGCCCATGAAATGCTCATTGGGATGGATGGCTAAATATACACTGGAGCTTTGCCAATGGGAATCTGTTCTCTCTCATTGTTTGAGTACTGCTGATGTTGCTGTTTGAGAGACCCTGGACTAGGAAACGGCAGTTCAAATAAGATGTAAATTACTTCAGTGTTTAATGCCACTGTAGAGGCACATGAAAGATGTATATTATTGATGTCCGAATCCTTGCATCTAGATTAGAGGTTTTCATGGGTGCAAAGATTGTACCCAACTTGACAGACATAGGACAATGCTACTCATGCCAAATATTCCCTTGTCCATGCAAAAAAAAAAAAAGACGTTCCAACAGACCTGGTGTAATATTTATTTGTTGATGACCAAATCTGCTTAAAATTAATATCAGTTATTGCCTCAAACATTTCTGCATTACAGGAATCAAAAGATGTTTTTCTCTCGGGACATTGCCATTATTTTTTCTGTGGTACCGATAGTCATGATGAAGAGCCTACATATACCAAGTAATCTAACTATAAAGCCAGAAATCTCTGTCCGTCCATCCGTCCGTCTGTGGCACCAATACCTCTAGAATCCAGTACTATATGAAGTTGATATTCGTTAGGTATAATGCTCAGGACCCAAGGACATAAGAAGTTGGTTGGATGAGCAGTTCTCGAATTGAGCTGTGCCAGTAAAAAGTAGCCTGCACAGCAGGATACGTGTGTAGCGTGGCAGCATATGCTCTGCTCCACAGACAATTATAGCAGGCTGTGGCACACACCATTAAGTCCAGACCGGTCCAAAAAGCTACCTCACAATGATGTGAGATAGTAAACAAAGCTACCTCATGAGGATGTGCAAAACAAAATTATGGCAGGCTGCGGCACACACCATAAAGTCTTGCTGGTTCTGAACACACACGGGCACTGTGCTAGTAGAAATAAAACAAAGTAAAAAGTCTCATGAACCTCCTTGGGGATGGATAACTCTTTGTTCCTTCAGTCTTACATGTTCATAATTTTGATTGGTTGTCTGAAATGCCATTCAGATAACTCTCAGATATCAGAAATAGGATGTAGAGCAATGTGTGCTGGCTTTTCTGCTGTGTTTTTCTCTTATGGGCGGTTGCTTTGGCATTAGTCACAATCAGGTCAATGTGTCTGAACTCCAGGGATTTTATAATGTTGTCCAATTCCATCCATAACTTTGAGATAAAATGAAGTGAAGGCATTGAATGTAGGTTATGTTTTGTTTGTTTTTTGTTGTTGTTGTTTTGTTTTTTTTGTTTTAATATTGCTTTGTTCCTATTGCACAATGGTTCCCTATCCTGGTCCCCTTGGCCCCAGCACTGGATATTTTCTATCTTTCCTTGCTCTATTCTTACCTGAGTAGCTAAGTCAGGTGTGTTCACTTGATCAAGAATTTGTGCCTCTCAGATCTTGACACAAGCGATTTACCTGATTACGTGTGGACAGAATGAATTCATCTTTATCTGTGATTTCATGCTGTACAGAGTACTTGGACATCAGCTGTGCAAGTTTTGACATGTTTTTAACATCAATAGTATTTCTTCTTTCCGAATTCATGAAATATTTACATGTGGGAGCCATCGTTAGTTCTCACTGTGTCACAACATTTGAGAAACACATTTATTGCTTCCCAGTACAGTCAATGTATTATGCTTTAAAATGTTTACATCATCCTGTTTTTTTTCCCCCTTGGATAGAATGGAGTATGTCTTAGGCTTCCTACCAAAGATGACATGTTTTTTTTTTCTTCTTCTTCTTCAGGATTACTTTTACATTTTTCTGCTTTATTAGCCAGAAAATAATGGAGTATGAAAGAGTGTGGACAGAGAAAAGCTTTGAAATGAGTTTACTAGCTTAATTTGAATCCCTGATACCAGCATATTATCCTCCTCATCCTTTTCACCTACACACCCATGCAATATTACAGATTTTATATTTTTTACAGTTGCTCCCTTCGGTTTTGGGTTTACCACCATACAGTATCTCCTACTTTTGCACCTGGTAGCAGCAAGGTGCATGGGACTCCAAAACTCCCAGAGCAGCCCTCATGCTCACTGCCTTTCCAGACACTTGTTAGTCATAAAAAACTACAAGTGTCTGCCTCTGTGGTGCAATTCATTGTGCTGAGAATTCATATTTCATAAGACTTTCTGGCAGGTGTTGTCAAGATAAGGTACCACTAGAAGAGCCAAATGATATTCTCCATGGGTTAGAACTGGGTTACCCTAGCAAAAAGTAAAATCATTTGAGCTGGTGTTTTGTTCTTTTTTTTTTTTTTTTTNTTTTTTTTTTTTTTTTGTTCTTTTTCCCTCTTTTTGCTTCTTTTTTCTCTCTCTTCTCTGTCTCACTCTGTCTCTCTGCCATTTTTACTGCCAAAAAAACCCTGAGCAAGCAAAACAGCTGGACAAATATGTCTTGGGATGAGTTCCATGATGGTTTTTGGCAGAGAGCATCTGAGGCAGAGGTGCCTGTCTGCATCTGCACTGAGTTGTCAAAATCTGATATAGTCATTCAGATAGTAACAGTGTGGACATGTTAAAAAGTAGCAGGCAACATTTCTCAGGCAATGCGAGTGGGGAAACCACCAAGAGCTCCCATCTTAATCGTTCAGGCCACTGCAGAGAAACATATCCACCATGTGAACCATGTGAATGTGGTTAGGAATTTGTGCCTCTTTAATGCTTTCATTTGCAAAGCATTATTTTTGTCTCAATCTTGATATTCTCTGTATGTATCCATTTTCTTCTGTCCATAAAATGTATGTATCAGAAAGAAAAATTCTCATTCTACAGCATAAACAATCGATGTGTAGTTTCATTGTCACTGACACATTACATTGTCTGTGGGATAATGTTTCTAAACACTGTGACCACATAGTAAAATGTCTACCCTTTAAAAAAAAAAAAAAAAAAAANAAAAAAAAAAAAAAAAAAATCCTATTATCCTCTCTGCTGCAGATAGCAAAGGTTTGCCAGAGGATCGTTATTCAGACATCTTCTATTTCAGCAAGTTTCCATCACCATCTTTTTATAGCTCTTTGCAGCCAAAATAACAGTGTTATCACAATTTATCTCTTTTCCATCATTGGCTGCATTTACAGCTGTTGTGAGAAAGATCCGGATCATCCCACTTCTGTAATTTGGACCAAGGAAAGCATGTTTTTTAACATTATCACATTGTCATATAAATTACTCACTGGCTTCCTCTCTCTCACTCTCTCTCCCTTTCCTTGTCTTCTTCCAGGACATCTGCAAGGCCCTGTGGTGTCATCGTGTTGGGAGGAAGTGTGAGACAAAGTTTATGCCAGCTGCAGAGGGCTCCGCCTGCGGCCCTGATATGGTGACTTAATACATGTTTTCATGTGTGTGTGAGAGAGTTTGAGGGTTTAGGTTATGTTCTCACACTATCATCTCAAAATTGGCATCACATGACTGGAACTCCATTCATTTCCAGTTGACTTATTCAGCCTCCTCAGAGGCAATTCTTATGGTAACACCAAAAGATGATTTTGAAATATACTAAATATCTGAACCTAAATTTGCTTTCTTTAGGATGGCGGTGATCATCTTCATGAGAATTAACAAAAAACTGCACCATTCTCTCAGAATTACTCTTAAATAATCCCATCACTCAGATAACCTTTGTCCCATTTTAGCCAGAGCAGCCAATATGATCTTTCAGTGCATGTCTTTGAACAAACATTGCCTTGTTTTGTAAAATGAGAACAGCATGTGCTTTTTAACTGTTGGAAGAACATGACTCCATGGTAACATGTTAGCCGTTTTGGAGAAAATCAGCCCTCAGCAGAACAAAACACCTAATTTTCTACTTTCCTACAGTTTTGAACAGTCAGCATCAGAACTGTAAACATATACACCACTGCACCAAAACTTAAAACATTATCTTGGAGCAAAATTTAGATCTTTTGCTAACTATAAACTGGAGAATAACTTTATGGAGGTAATGGCATTTGAGTCAATTGTTGTCCTATCCTACAAGACCCATAAAACAAATGAAAAATCAATGCTACAGACTAATTATTTATAAACTAATTGGCTGGATTTCCCTTTAAGACACCAATTGACTATTTTTCATTATCTTCCTTGGTGATATCAGCTGTGATTTTTAATATATGTAAGGGCTTGTACAGAGATGAAACACACATTCCTCTTCCAAGACTTACAGAGCGTAGTGTAATTACAGACCAAATAAATGGCAAACAGGGACAATGAGTGATGGCATTTTATAAGGTGAACGGATTAAATCGTTAGAGCTAACTAACATTTATTGAGTGTTATAGTACTGCTCGTTCTACTTGTTATCCATGTCACAACAAAAGGTCATGAACTGAGTGACATTACAGACTCTTTCTTTTGCACCTCGATGTCTGTGTCCCGGCACAGACTAATAAATTCAACTGAGCAGATTTTATTGGCATTGCTATGTCTTAGAATTTAGTTCATTTGAGTGCAAGGTCAATAAAATCACTCTTTTTGATAGAGGTACCACAGTCTCTCTCTCTCCTCTGGGAGCAGCTGCAGAATTGCTGATATGGCAAAAATATGCCACTGGGGTTTGGGCCAAAAAGCAATCTGGTCTCTTTATTTATTCTTTGTTTCTTTCCTTGCCTCTTTCAAGATTCTCCCCCAAGGCTCTTACCCTCTCTCTCTCTCTCTCCTGACAGCCCCTCATCCACATTTGCTTCTCAGTATATTGAACTTGATGGTTTAATCCCACCCGCTCCCTCCACGGGACAATTAACTGAACACAAACAATGACAGGCTCACTTAGGAATCCATGGCACTCAGCCGCAGGGGGAAAATTAAGGGGAAATCAGCTGTTCTATTTCTTAGTCAAGGACCACAAGATTAGTTTGAAGGGCGGGTGTGAATCTATGTGTGTCTGTGGGCTTGTGTGCAGGCATGAATACACACTGAAAACAAGAACAGCTGAACTTCCAGTCCCTATAGATGTTAATGCGAGTGTGTGCATGGATGTGTGGGTTGGGTGCGTATGCGTGTGTGTGCAAAGGTTCTGGAGATCACTCCAGGGTGGGCAGTGGAGTATTCTTTGAGTGATGTCATCTTGACATGTACAAATCCAGTTCAAGATTGTGCAAGGAAATAGTTTGCGACATAATGTTGCTTTTAAGCAACTCTAGATTTCACAAGGTCTCCCCATGTTGCATTTAGGGGTTTTCAGCGAGGTATGGCTCATTTTGGAACATGCGATTGGTTTCTTGCCTTATGGGAAATTTATTAATGATTCAGCCATTTTGAAGTAGGAAGTTTGAGGTATATGACTCATTTAGCACACAAACCTGTCATCACCTCATCCAGAAAACAGCATTTGAACCCTTTTGTGATTGTTTCACTTAATCAAAAAGTGTGAACTTTTGAACAACAGATTGATGTTTTTAGAAAGATCATGAAAAGCAGAAAGGTGAAATACAGCAAAGTGTGACATAAAACACAAATATGACAGTGCATGACAGTGATAGGTGTATTGTTTTAGGAAAAGCTCCTTGATAGGTGTGAGACATTTTCCCCCTTTTCATTTGTGTTTGGCCGAGCTGTTCAATTCTAGCTGAAGACACATCATGTCCAAAAAGTGTCCAGTGTTCAAAAAGCAGCAAAACTATAGCTTAGTGATAGGTAGATTTAACATTGATACATATATGTATCAATGTTATGTTTTTTTTTTTTTACCTTTAATNTCTCTCTCTCTCTCTCTCTCTCTCTCTCTCTCTCTCTCTCTCTCTCTTCTGCCTCTCTCCATTCCTTTATCTCTCCAGTGGTGTCGAAGAGGCCAGTGTGTGAAGCAGGGTGACGAGGGTCCGCGGCCTCAGCATGGCCAGTGGTCCGACTGGTCATCCTGGTCCGCCTGCTCACGAAGCTGCGAAAGCGGAGTCACCTATCGAGAGCGGCAGTGCAACAACCCCAGGTAGAGAAGAACACATACATGTGCACAAATCTGATTTGATTTAATAGTTAAATGATCAAAAGAATAGACTATATACATTTTTGATTGCCTGCTTTTCTCCTTTGGCTGAAGTGAGATCTGAATGTTTGAAGACACACGATTAAAACAGTGAGGATTGCTGACGGGGGTCTCTCTTCCTCATTTATCTTCTCACTTCATCTCTTACTTAACGGCTTCATCAGTCACTTGTGTTTATTTGCACAACCAGGGGGCCAATCCCAAAATGCTGGGGCCTCTTCTCTATCATGTCATGCCAAGATCCTGACAAGTGGTGAGCTAAATTAGACAGAGACTCATGAGGGGAGAGAGAAGGAGGGAAGAGGTGAGATGAAGAGAAAGCAAAGGACAATTTCTAGACAGAGAAGGAGAGAAAGAGAAGTGGATCTGAAAGAAAAGAGATGATGTGGTTTTGGGGAGATTATAGAAGGTGTAATTGTCCCGGGGAAGGAATTTGTGGGAATATAGCCTGAGGATGTACACCTGTGATTGAAGGAGATTCCACAGCTGCACACACACACNTTGTGGGAATATAGCCTGAGGATGTACACCTGTGATTGAAGGAGATTCCACAGCTGCACACACACACCACAAAACTGCAATATACATGATTAGTCATGGAAAAACACAGAATTAAAATTAAATTCAAAGTTCTATATAAAAGAGTATTGTTTTCTCCCTCAGAATATAATGTTATTTCCTATACAGGTGTTACCTATACACACATGCAAGCATACAAGAAGAAATCAGGCAACTAAGAAAATCAATATTTGAGGGAAATATATTTTGCGTCCCTCTGTCTTAGACCTGCGTATGGAGGGAAGTACTGTGAGGGCTCCTCTAGGTCATACAAACTTTGTAACACAGAAGACTGCCCCCCTGATGCCATTGACTACAGAGCGCGGCAGTGTGCCGAGTTCAACAGCAAACAGTTCAGAGGATGGCACTACACCTGGAGACCGTACACCAGAGTGGACGGTGAGATTGTTGCACTCTTTTATTCCCATTCTTTCTCAAAAGTACTCAGCAAACTGTAATGGCACTGATGCTGCTGAAGGGACCATCACAGCCATGTCATAGTAATCCAGGATTTACTCATTAGCCTCTGGCCAACATGGTTATTTCCTTTAAAACATTGTCTCTCTTCCCAGATCAAGATGTATGTAAGCTGTACTGCTTCGCTGAAGGCTATGATTTCTTCTTTGCCTTGGCTAGCAAAGTCAAGGATGGAACACTGTGCTCACAGGACAGCTCCAACGTCTGCATTGATGGACTGTGTGAGGTAATACTTTTTACACCTCAAGAAATGACATATTTGAATCGAGATTAGAATTGCTCTAAATCTTCTAAATGAAGAATGATGTCATGTGTAAAGACTTTGGATTTGTGCTGTAAATTCTGAGAGTGAACTTTAGAGCATGTTAAGTAAATGTTGCCCTTGCTATTTCACAACTAATTTAAATGTCATATAAAAACAAAGTGTTTTAGCCTTTAATCGCATTGGTTGATAGCAAATGGAAATATGTGTTTGAGGTGTTGTTGCAATCGGCTTCATAATATGATATAATGTTGTATGTGTACTTTTGTACCTACTTTTTTTTTGTCACAGTCAATAATATTTCCTTTATTTGTCTGTTTTTATTTCCACAGAGAGTGGGCTGTGACCGTGTATTGGGCTCCACAGCAGTGCCCGATGTTTGTGGTGTGTGTAAAGGCGACAACTCCACCTGCAAGATCTACAAGGGACAGTACATCAAGCAGCATTATACTAACCGTAGGTCATCGTAACCAAAAAGTTGGAGCTTTCCTGCCTTTTATCATGCGATGGCTGAATGCACAGATGTTGTCGTGTTTATATTATATTACTTTTGTAACTGTGATTCCTTACTGCTTTCAGTACTTGTTGACAGTTTTGTACTTTTTCCCAGAGTACCATGCGGTGGTAACCATCCCAGCAGGGGCTCGGAGTATCCGCGTCATGGAACTGAACACTTCAAGCTCCTACTTGGCTGTGAGGGACATTCAGAGACACTATTACCTGAATGGACGCTGGACGGTGGACTGGCCTGGCAGACACCCCATTGCTGGAGCCATTTTTGAGTATAAGAGACCCTACAATCGACCAGAGAGCCTCACATCTACAGGTCCCACCAATGAGACGTTGGTCATAGAGGTGAGAGAGCAGTGGAGATCATATCCCAACAAAATTGAACCAAAGAAACTAAACTGTTTTTTGTATGATCACAGCACCATGACATTTAGAAATTCCATTGAACAATAGAATATGAAGCATCTTTGTGCAGATGTTGAACTCTCACAACATCTCTTAAACTATCACTAAAATGGAAAAGGGGCATGATACAGGAGAGTTGATATGTTGGATGTCTGATCTGATCGAGCTTTTATGAGGTAATGTTGTACGGATGTGTGTGAAACTTTGATGATCCCTTCCAATTCTTGAATGAGCAGCTGAGTTTGGAGCAATTGGCTAATCGAACCTTCACAGTTCTTCATCTCTGATTTTATTAACATGAATATTTATTAAGTGATGGCAGATAAATATGAAAACTGAACCATGTTACATTATACAGCCATAGATTTACTGCATCATAATGCATTTAGGATGCAGCCAATCTGCTGCAATATCCATCCTTTTCTTCCTTTCTGATGTCCTCCTTTACCCACCATTTGATTGCTTACATTAATTTGTGCTGTTTGTAGCTTTTCATCTCATCATTTGTACCATATTTGTTTCCCTGTAGATATTGTTGCAGGGCTGGAATCCAGGTGTACGTTGGGAATACACACTGAAGAAAGCTGATGAGAGAAAGAACCACATCAAACACAATTACACCTGGGCCATCATCCGTTCTCAGTGCTCAGCAACATGTGCAGGGGGTAAGTACACAAGTGAAAATAATTTATATTTGTGTTAGTATAGTAGACTTACATGATGTGTGTCTAGTGTTTTTCTTTATTTACATTGTAGTAAGTAAACAGTATTTAGAGTTTTACTTTTAAACTTAGAAAGAATGTCTGTAAAATTCAATACAGGTGGTCAGTACAAGATTGCTTTTAAAATGTAATTTAGTGAAAAATTTTGGTAATTTATATGTCAATTTCCATTAATGAAAAAGGAAAGATCACTTCTGATCTGGACCAAATGAAGCCACAAACCGTCTTTTGTATTGAAGGCCATAGATTAAGAAGCCAGTTTGTAAATGAATGGAGCAGCATCTAAAGCTCAGCCTGGACCCTCTGATCTATAATCAGGCTTTTAGCTGCAGGTTAAATGGAGAGGGCAGCACTCCCATCATTACTGAGGGGACATTAGTGGGCCTTGGTTTTTGGACTAGTGGGACCGCTTCTTTTTATTCTACTGGAGACCTGCTATTACACACACAGAGACACACGCTCAAGTAATCAAGTACACACATGCATGCCTGTGACCAGTGACTTTTGTCTCACCGGCGGCCACAAAGTTAGACTGCTGTAATGACCTGGGCACACCCCTAGTATTGTGATTTGAGGCTGGCTATGAGGCTGGCTACAGTGTGTGTGTCTGTGTGTGTGCGTGCGCTTGCATTCATGAGTGTGAACAAAGCCCTCAGTGTAGTGTTCCAATTGATTGACCCTGCAGGTTAAAGTTCCCCACCCTGGCCTATTGCGGTTCACCTTAACCACCTCTATCTATTTGTGTCCTGATTGCAGGTCCTAATGGGTTGGGGGTCATTTGCTTTATTAAAGAGTGTGACTGACTATATGACTTGTTGTATGAGTGCTGTGGAGCTGAGATGTGCAGATTGACCTTGCCTAAGGCCAAATACCAACCAAGCATCTATGAAGCAGGGATTCAGGTTTCACATTAATCAAATAACACTGTCAGATCCAGATTCACACGAGAACTGACCAACACGAGTCACATTATCAGCCTCTGAGAAAGTAAAAGAAAATACTTACCTACTATTAAGAAAGTATGTTGTTTGCGAAAAACTTTCTGTCCAGGTGTTGTTTAAATTTTTACAGACATGAGACATTTTTTGTTATCTTTATTTAATCTTCAGTGGGAAAAAATAGCTGTTAGAATATTATTAAACAAGTGTTACACATATATAAAGATATATTGCAGATATACAGGAAGTGCAAGTATTTGATTACATTCTATATCGATACTTTGTGTTGATATGCTGTGAGACCATGCTAAAAGTTGCCTGGTGTCTTTTGATTTCAAGACAGCCATGGTGCTTTTATATATTTGTGCACATTATCTTAATTTGCCCTCGTCTTTACATTTTCTTTGTTGGCTTTGTAACAATTTGCTAAACATCAGCGATCAGCACAAGAATACAAACAGCTGCTTTTAAAAACTACTGTGGTCAGTTATCATAAATTTCAGACCACAAGTTTGTTTTTGTAAAAGTCTGTTTTTATTGTTAGTTTTTTTAAACCAAATTCATACACAGAATATACAGTAACTGTAAATTACATTACAACCTTGTTCTCCTTTAACATCATTTATGTGCTCATTCTTGATGTAATATTGCCCACACAGGCCAGATGAACACCAAGTCAGCATGCTACAAAGACTTGAGATTCCAGGTGAATACATCCTACTGCAATCCCCGATCCAGACCATCTGCTGGACTGGTGCCTTGCAACACCCAGCCATGCCCCGCCAGGTATGTCAGTGTTGTGCTTGCAGCAGTGATGCACGATTGTCACATTATTGTAAAAGGTTCTTGGCTGTGATCATTTGGATATTCAGACTGAACACAAAGCGACTGACAAGGGTCTTGAGTAAGTTGTGCTCTTTTTATTACATAAACTCAGTTTAATAAAAACAGAGCACAAACATAGAGCAGATTTTAGAGGCAATGTAAATGAATGCAAAATTAATAATGGAAATAGAGGAATATAGGCACAAAAAATGCATTTGCTATAGGCAGCTGAAGTCACGTGTTTGACCTGACCTGATTCAGATATTTAAGATAAGAATGCTATCAAAGAAATTTTGACCATATCAAAACAGCAGTGTTTCCCTCGCAGCATAACTAGAGTCTGGATTTTCTTTTTTTTTTTTCATCGCCAGCTTAGCTCTCCACCATCTGCTGTTCTACTACATGTGTTGTTGGACAAAAAACACCTACACATCTGTGCTGTAATTTCTTGATATTCACAAAAAAGGACTTTTGATTCAAACTATCTGAACTTCCCACACTACAGTTTCTCCTCGTAGATGAAGCGCATTAGGCAACACAAAAGATATTCTCCACCCTTTCTCAGCCCAATAAAGCACCTGTTCTACGATGATGACATTTTCCTCTCGTGTAATTTACCCCGAGAAAAATAGCTTACAGTTTGGCCAAAACATGCATGTGAGATATGGGGAAAAGGGGGAAGCTCAATTGAATATTCTGTTCTTGTCTTCATTCAGGTCAGCGTGATCCTTTACGAACTGTCAGGAATAGTTAACTTCCATGTCGGTTTAAGACAGCAAGCCAAGGTTTCCTAAACCGTGACAGCTCAGGATCCAAACTGAACACATGTAGCATCACTGTGGGACCTAGACTGGTTAAAAAGTTGTACTCTGACCCATCATGGATATTTTAGCTTTGGATCTGTAATTTAAGAAAAAATTTGCGTGCAAAATTCATTGGCAATATATTTGGTAGGACGAGTCGTTTCATATTCTGAACTCATTTGACCCTTAAAACATATTTTCCACTTGTAATTAACATGTGTACATACTGTATACTGCATATACTTTTTGTCAGGTCAGGCAAATAGAAGCACACTCTTGACACACATGGTTGCACCAGAAGCGGGCCCAGGACTCATTTTTCGTTGGTAATCACAGAATCAAGAATGCTGTCATACATCAAGGTTCACTTCCAGGTTGTCTTGGGCAATAGGGCTGTTCTTAATGCTGTATGATGTTGCTAATATCACCTTGAATGGCACTAACTCTTTCTCTGTGATGTATGATGATATGGGAGAGAAAGTGGCAGCAAAACACAGTAATTTTTCTGTGGTTCCAGGGTGTGGTTTTGTAGGATCTTGGCTCGGCTTGGTTGGGTTCAGTATCTGTCAATACTCCTGACATGTTGGGCCAGGGCAGAGGATCAAAGATCAGTCATTGTGGTCCGATGCTTTGGACATCGTAGGGAGTGGCTCACTCGATGACATTCAGGACATATACGAACACACACACACNACACACACACACACACACACACACACACACACACACACACACACACATACACACTACATGCACGGACAAAGACACACACTGGGGAATGTTCCTCCCTTGTCTCTGCTGCTCTGGACAGTGTCAAAGTTTTCTACTCTGGCTAAAAAAAAAATCACTGAAAGACACTCTTAGGATAATGTGGACCTTAATAAGGGGGGTTTGAGATTTTGTTGATGAAAATCATGTTTCCTAAATATAGGAATTCCTTAAGCTGGACATGCACATATGAAGACAAGACAACAGGGCAATGAAAGATACTTAGTGACTGGCAGTGTTTGAAGCTGTAGTTACAGTGGGCTTTCGGCCATGATTTTGAATACTAGTCACATCTGTGCAGTGGGAATTATCAACAAGATGCAGTGTGTCATTATTCCACCAGCTGTTGTTGAAGTTTTGATTTCCCAGAGTGCATTTTCCGAATGCGTATGTGGAGTAATCATTTCTTGGATATCACACATACCTGTCCTCTGGGGCCCACTTAACTCCTATAGAGGAAAATTAGTTTGCATGTCTATTCTGCCCCATGAGGAACTGCTTGGAAGTGATTTGTTTTCAAGCATCAGAAAATGCATGAACAATGTAATGCTGCATTTATTGTACTGTACCTCAGAACCGGGAAGCCATAACTCGGAATTACGTCAATTACATGAGCAGCCATATTGATGTCAATGTTGAACAGGGGGTTGAAGAATCTTCGGCAACTTCCCAAGTAGGAATTCTAAGTTGGGGAGGTGTTTTCTTTTACTTTTCCCAGTCGGAGGTTGGAAAGTCAGAGTTCCAAATGCGGTATTGATGAACATAGCATTACAGCCATATGGTTTGAAGGCATGATGTTAACAGTTTCACCTTTGACACATAGCCACATGATCACAGAATAGATGCATGACTGAGACATTTTGCAATGGCTACTAACAAAATGGTAATGCAAGACAGACGCAGAAAGGAATGCATGCTGGTGGAATTCTCTTATGGTGACAATGCTATGCTAATTGGGTGGCTCAGTTATGTTAATTGTACTCTGTAATGTATTTGTTATATTACAAAATCCTGTGAAATATATAAATAGGGCAAGAAACTTTCAGCCTGTCGCTAACAATAAGTGAGAGACACAGCAGATGGGATAGAAATATGTAAATGAAAATGTAGTTAAATTATACATTTTTAATCCCTGTAGGGAAGTTAATTGCCTCCATTTGATCCACTGAAACAATGTGGGAGCAGTGGACAGACACAAGCAGCACGAGAGACGAAGCTGCAAATCTGATACCTGTGTGTATGTCAAGGACAATTGCAGAAATATTCCTAATACCAAACATGCACGGCTTTCTGGATGGATGGACAACAGCAATAACTACATAATCCATTACTTTAACTATCTTGACAGTTTAAGTATCTGACACAGTCAGGATGGGACAGGACATTTCCTTTGTAGTATTAATTATCCATTTAATAAGCACGGCACAAAACAAATTACAATTCATTGGCATCCAATTAACACGTCCCTTATATCTGACATTTTTTGTTTGTGGATGCTTAACCGTGGAATAATGATGAAATGGCAACCTTCATTAACAGCTTGTGCTGGAAAGACACACAATAGATACAGTAGATTAGACGTATGGATGGGTGCTATTGCTTGTCCTTCAAGGAATAACAAAAGGTTTATCCGGAGGTATTTGACAGCTGCTGAGACGTCAGTTCCTCTGCGTCTCTATTCTGGTATTTCCATGTACACACTTAGCAATGGTCTGAAATATCAGCCAAATTCTTGCAAATGAAGTGGACACTGCTGACAGCTTGTGCCTTGATTTATGAGAAGAGAAGGGTTTAGTTGAGGCACTGACCTTATCTTGGCCAGTGTTGCATGTCAGCATCCTGTAGAAGTTGCTGTTTTTGTTTTTGACTGCGACATTGTCCCTTGCATGTACGTTGTTTTTTGTTATTGTGGTCTGAAGCTGTTGCATTTAAAATGTGTTAAGGACTTCTTGATATTCAGCCATGCCAGAGACAAAGAATATGTTTGCTTTTTTTTTCTCTCTCTCTCTCATCTTTATTCCTGGAGATTGTTCTTTCCCTGTTGTAAGTTTCTGTCTGTAACATTGCTTTTTAAATGGCATGCAGCCAGTGTATCATAATGCAGTCACAACAGTCAGTTTTAAAGTTTAATGCAGATATATTCCTTGTTGAAGATATTTTTTGTGCTCAGTAGTGTGTAATACTTCTGTTGCCGTCAGCCCAGAATGGCTGGCCATCAGCTGTTGTCTGGCACACACAAACACACACAGACAGAAGACAGGGCAGGGCAGGAGAGGAACAGTGATGGTGTCTGGTTACCATGCAACTCACTCCCACCCAAACTCTCTCACCCTCTCATCAAGACACCCATGGGACAAGTTTAAGTGTCCCTGCTGCACCCCACCCCAAGAACACTGTCGTCCAAAGACTGAAACCGCAGCAAACTCCATTAACACTGATGTCTACTTTAGAAGAATGATATTCATAATCAACCCTTCAGCTCTTTTTTTTCTCTGGAATCCCCCTTTTTACATTTCAGCTCCTCTGATTCTTAGCCTTAGTGCTGTTCCAACACCTGCTGAAAACATTTCTGTACAATCAATTCTTAGTAATACTTTTTTATACCAAGGTCAAATATTAACGCTTCAGTGTTTCTTAAAAAAGAATATATGCATTTGTTTTATAAAGGAGAGGCTGACATGGATTTTTCTTTTACAAAACCTGTGTTTTTTATATCCACTGTGCCAAATAACATGTTTGGATCTTTTTTAAGCACTTAACACCATAGTCGCTGCACAGTATGCTGCTTACATGTATTCGGTAATGGGTAAGCTATCCATCCAAAGTGGGCCTCAGCTGCACCAGCGATAGCATATGTTTATCATTGTATCCGACCAAAATTTCTGTTCCGTACTTTCCATGCACACAACCTGCCACTATGAAAACATCCTTGGATGGTACAGTAAAAATCACTATAACTCAAGTCCAAAAAGACTTTTCAGGAATATATGAGGTTTATGCACTGTACCAGTGTTACGTAACCATGACTGAAATCATGGAAGCCCAAGTAGGTTACCATTTATCTCATGTTTTATAGTAACCAACAGCTGTTCAAAAGGGGATTTTCCCTCTGCGTAGCAATGCCATTGCCTGAATGTGTATGTCTCTGTTTTGGAGCAGGTATCCTTGGAAAATTTTGCATTATGATCACAGAGCTGTTTCTCTTCCACTGACATAAAATATTGTTGGTGAGGAGAAAAAAATTAGGGACTCAGACAAATGGGAGGTTGAGCAGAGATTTGTTAGGTCACGTTTTCAGTCATAAGCTCTGTATAATATATTGTATATTGTATAGTCACTGCTGCTGGATTACATGGCTTAATAATGGTCAAATACAATAATAATCAATTTCATATTTAGTAGAGCACTAAGCTCTAAACACTGGCTCCTGGGATCTTTTCATTTTCCATGACTGCAGTGAGAGCTATCATTTCAACGATCAGCTGCCAATCATAATAGCCCTGGTCACAGCACTGTCATCAATGAAGGGATGAATTCCTCCTTTTTTTTCCATCTAGGACATGTAAATTTTCACTTGGATACTTACACTTACGCAACATATACTACAAGCATTCGTGCCAAGGCTGATGAGAGAGTACGTGTACCTGAGCTCAAGGAAACCTGTCTCATCTCCACTGGTGCCGCCTCTCCCAAGCTGGATTTCGGAGCTGGGCGTAGTGTTCTCTGGGGCATCTTCAAAAGGCGACTGGAGGGATGAGGGACTCTCATCTCTCATGCTAATATTGTTATGGACTGTGAAGGAGTCCCTCATCCCTCCAGTCCTTCACAGTCCATAACAATATTAGCATAGCTCACATAACACCAGTCTCTAGTACATGCCACCACGGTTGCAGGTTTCTCTCTTCTTCGTGTTCTCTCAAATCTCCTGGCTCACACGTGATAAGACCTGCCTCTTCTGTATTTGACAACCAGTCGTTGGGAAACTAGGAATCAAGTGATCGTGACATCCAGGAACACGCTCAGCCTTCCACTGCAATGCCACAGAAAACAAATCAGTTCATGAAACTCCTTTCTAGGATAGTGCTGCAGTTTGATTTCTGGTAGTGTGAAGTCTGTGTACCTCTGGCAGGTTTACAGATGATTCCCACCCTCGCTAAAAATGGCTGCACTCAGAGTGTTGTGAGGCGCAGTAGATCAAAGTGTCCACCAAATGCTGTTAGGATGGTTACCACTTTGCTCCACCTACAGTAAGCTTTATTAATGGTGGAATTACAAGGGAGGGATCGCTGTTTCCTGGAGATTTTCATGAAACAACACATACTATTTGGTCAGCGTATAATGCATAAAGGCATAATAAAGGCTGATATGATTTTAACCGACAGAATGCCACTTTTAAAAAATTCCCACAAACTCTCAATTGATGACAGATAACAGAAGTGTTGCAAAGTGTCCCTGTTTACAAAAACTCTTAACATGAGTTTAATGACGTATTTAATGCTCTCTAAACATTTATTGTCAGTCAATACACATATTGAAACAAGACTCACTGAAGGCTTAATGCAATTTGCCAGTTATGCCCTTGCAGAAACATTACGCAAAGGCATACTCACAACTATGTGAACCAAATTCATGTATTATGTTTCTCTGTTATACTTACAGTGGAAAATTTAATTATTCTCCTGTTGGTAATGTAAATATTATTGGTGCAAAGACTGCAAAACACCATATTCAAGCAATTACCATGCAGAACATTTAAACGGTTTTAGTGAAATCATGAACTATCAATGTCAGATTGCAGAGAAAGAAAGAGAAGCAAAGAGAAGAGAAGGTGATAAAGGGGACATGAGTAAACTCTTGCTCACATTGTTTGTGGATTTATTCCAACAAGCCTAACAATTCAAGCTTTATCTAGACATTTACAGTGTGTGGATGCACTGTCATTATATGGTAGCCAGAGACAGTGAGTGTTTCATTTCCATAGGATTCATCGGTATTTAACTGCTTACTCATCTGTCTAGATAGGTATAGCAGTGGCTTCTGTTTTTGTCTTTCTGTCTTTGTTATCAACACACACACACACACACACACACACACAATNCTTCTGTTTTTGTCTTTCTGTCTTTGTTATCAACACACACACACACACACACACACACACAATGAACAAAGCAACAGCAGGCTTGGATGTAAGCCTTCACTGCAGTGTCCATTATCTGAGTGGCTTCAGGCTCAGCTGTAAACATAACCCTAATGGTCTAGACCCTGATGTGATGTCTCTTTTTCTCTTTGACCTGCCTTCCACACCCACACACACACACACACACACACACACACACACACACATGACACGTTACACACTACACATTAGCCATACACAGCTTTATAGTGACCACAGTCTCTCTCTCTCTCTCTCTCTCTCTCTCTCTCTCTCTCTCTCTCTCTCTCTGTCTTGCTGCCTGTATCTGTTAAAAGTCACTTATAAATGTTTTCAATTTCACTATCTAGCTCATGCACACCAGCACAGCAACTCTCCTGCTCCCTTATAAAGGTTATCTCAAATACAGACATACTCACTCATCATTTTTCTTTCTTACCTTCTTTTACCTTCGCTCTCATTTAGACTTGTCACACACACACACACACACACATGCACTCCACTTTCAAAGAACCACCACCACCTCTATCAGCATTCACTCAGTAATGGATTTGTGTGTTTACACTGACTTGGAGAAGCAGTGATAATAGTGGCTGCAAAGTAATCTCACAACTGTTTATGCTTGACTCTTTGGCCCAAGCCCTTCTTTATCTCCAACTGGTGTTGCTCTTAAGTAGTATGTGTGCCTGCGTGTGTGTGTGTGTGTGTGTGTGTGTGTGTGTGTGTGTGTGTGTGTGTGTGTGTGTGTGTACGTGCATGCATGCGTAAGCAGGTACTGAGATGAACCAGTTACAAGAAAGGTATTGTGCAATGCAATAGCATGTTGCTGTTGTAAAAACATATCTCCTATAAGCTCCCATAAGCCATCAGGCCTGTTAGTGTGACATAAATTTATGCATCATCTCACAGAACTGATGTTCCCTTTCATAGTTTAATGATTGTTTTCTGTTTTTTTCTTTGTTTTGTTTTGGGTTCTTTTTTTTAATTTCCCTGATACTAATTATTGTTGGACCAAAGAGAAGTGTTTTTCTGGTATGTGCATGATGTTTATTTCTATAGACCTCCAAAGTGCTGTAAAAAAAAAAAAAAAAGTGCTATAAAAGTAGAAAAGTAGAAAAGTAGCTATCCAAAGTGCTATAAAAGAGTTTTTTTTCTTATAATATTTAGGACTATTTTATACATAAACTGTGAGGTGTGACAAACCGTGTGCCCAAGCAGACCACATCATGTTTGCTAGGTTAGAGAACTGTGGTCATCATTCCGTCTCTTCAGGTCAGACTATTCTCAGGCAGTGCAGTTATTTCATTTTGCTGTGTCTGCACCCACTGAGTTGGACAGAAGAGGCATTACATCGTGGAAAAAGGTTTCTGATGCCTAGTCACATTTAGAGCATGATATCACTCTGCATACACCGATATAAGCAGAGAATCTCTCACACACTGACATATACATGAAAGTTGAAACACACACATACACAGCGGTGCACTCGTAAACAGCAATCTGATGTCTGAGGTAATTTAATGCCCTCCTGATGAGTGTCTTGGTCATCTAAACGTGGAGGCGTCGAGCTGCTATCTGATCCCTTCTGGTTCTGTCCAGAGAGTGTGATGTTTGCTCATCGTCCAACAACACTTACAGATATCAGCCAAGAGAAAGATCTCAAGGTGGTCTATAATTTGATATTGCAGTAATTAGCGTATTATGTCAATGGCCATGCCAGTGTGGTCACGGAAATGATAAAGCTGTATTACAGAGCAGCAAATGTGTTAAATTTAGAAATAAAGGCAATACGATGGGCACGTAAATGTGTAACACAGCAGTTCTCAAACTTTTTCAACTGAGTACTACTAAAGAGGCAAACCAGAACATCTGCGTACCACCTCACCAACGAGCCACCAACTCAGACATGTGCAGCCAGTTGAAATGCCGAAATAAAAGGGAATAAACACCCTTTCTATTCATTTAAGTTCTGAGATGTCTCCACCTTAAAAGCTTTTTTTCCTAATGTATGTCAGACACCTGTTTAGTAGTATGATTTCTGGTTTATTTGATATCTGAAATGTATCTGTGTGATGTAAATGAGCCAAAATAAGATGTCACTGAGCATGGCCTTTGATGTCACACTGCAGCAACTACGTAGATGTTCTAACATAGTAAGTCCAAGATATCAACTACCCACTACCAGCTTGTGTATTACCACACAGAAATTCTGCAGAGCTTAAGTTGTGAAATATTTGTAGAGAAATTTAATCCAAGAAATATAAGAGATATTGAATTTCCTCTCTGATGAGGCCAACAATGTATACATGCAGTGTGTCCAAATGTGTTTCAACTCTTGAAACACTTGGCCCTAAAACGAAGTGAGTTAGCCAGTGCTTAATTTAGTTGAATATCCTCTGCTTACATGCATTTACACTGTTAATGATATGAAGATTTATTTCCTATTTCTGCATCAAAGACAGATAAGTATCATGTCAGAGATTACATTTCCTCTGCTAATCACTCAGTTGAAATTTTAAAGAGACATTCTAAAATGACCTGTATTCACTCTGTGAGCACAGCAGTGCTACAGTAGAAGGCAATGTACAATAGATCAGTGTTTTTGCAAATTGAAGAAATGCAGAGGTTTCATAATACACTCCTAAATGAAGTTCAGAATGTGGAAATCTGTGTAATATGTGCCTTTTAAACTGAAAACAGAATGGAAATTGTCATCTCTGCATCACTTGTGTCATTCCTGAACCATTCTTCATGTTTGCAAACCTTAACCATTCATCGCCTTTATTATCATTGTACTAAGCAATACAACAAGATTAGGAGCACTACTCCTGCATGGTGCACACCATAAATACATTACAGACAAAAAAAAAAAAAAAAAAAAAAAAAAAAAAAAAAAAAAAAAAAAAAAAAAAAAAAAAAAAAAAAANGTCCCACCTTCCAGACCGCCATTGGTTTCAGTTCATTCTGGTACACTATTAAAATCAACTTGTTGATACTTGAAATGTTCTTGGGATCATCATCGCCAACAAGACATTTCAGGTTTTTATCGAAGTTACATAATTTTAGCATTTAAGCACAATAAAAAGCATGGAGTGATCTGAAAATGCTTCCTAGTGGTGCATTCAAGTGCTGTAGTGAATAACTGACTGATTTTAATAGCATAGCAGAATGAACTGAAACCAATGACAGTCTGCAAGGTAGGAAAAAAAAACTAATTCATCATTCTTTGGGAAATGATTGTCAGTTATGTTATGTGAAGGAAAATTGAAAAAAATAGGCTCAAACATGCAAAAGTGGCCAGTATGGTCCTTTAACATGTATCTTTAACTACAGCTCTGCCCTTTGCATGCTATAACCCAAATGCCTCACCACATGTTGCTATATTTGTAATGTAAAGAGTCAAAGACCAGATGGAATTTCTCCATCTATATTTATTTAGATTCAGAAGTGCATGTATAATTCTCTTTCGAGCTATACTCTGCTCATCCTCCTTAAACAACATTCCAAGCAAGTGATGCGCCAAATTACTACAAATAAAATTTAGGCTTTTATATATACAATGCTGTATGCTGACAGCAACATTTTTGGGTTGTTTGGGGTTGCTCTAAAGAGGCTGGGGGGGGNTTTAAAGGGTACTTTGGGGTGAGGTTTGGAAGAGGAAACAGGATGACAGAGGGTATGATGAGGGATCGAGTCGTCTGCAGTTTGAGTTTGGGGTCATTTGGGATAGATAGAACAAGGCTTTGAAGAAAAAAAAAGGAATAGAGGGTTTAAGGATTAGGTGATGTAGACACAGGGTCTGCAGAGGTGCCATGTTACAAAAGCTCTAAAAACAACATAAAGGTTACTAAGCTAACTAAGCATACGTAGGGGTCAGAAGATTATTTGAGATGCATCAATCCCAAAGACTTGGGGAAAAAGCAAGTTTGTGTTATTTTCAGCATTTTAGGAGTGGATAGTCAAAATGGAGGTAACTAAATTGGAGTAGGGGTGCAAGAGGGAAGCAGCTTTTAGTGGTGATGAAGGCAGAGTTTAAGTAAGGAAGGGGTTTAAAATGTAGCTGTGAAGTTTAAGTTACAGTTTAAGCACCTGGTGTTTGGGCTGTTATGACCTGCTCTGAAGCCAGTCAGGCATTTTTGTACTTACTGTTCATAGCTGTGCCATTACAGGTAAATTTCCATCCTTTGTGAGACTTATGTATCTAATTGTACTTTTTAAGGTACAGACTACATTGTACCTGGGACTCTATCTAGATTGAGCAGGTCCCAGCAACAATGACTCTTTATCTTCTAAAAGCCACATTTCTGTTCTTCCTTTGTGCATTTTGAAAATACTAATGATAGTATAGCTTGTGAGACAAAATTCAATCAAAATTGGACTTTTTCTGCTGAAACTGAAGGAATTGATGAAATGAGTGAATAGTCGTGTCAGCCACAGTGGTGCCACTGAAGAGGAGAGGTGAGATAGTGGCATGATAGGGGGTCCAGTTGCTATCATTGTACAGTTCTCATGCTGTCCTCTATGAATTCCCGTGGACATGTCTGTGTCAGTGATTGAAGAACTGTGGATGTTGACTCGGCGGGCTGTGTTGTGTTGTCCCAGCTGGTCTGTCGGGGAGTGGGGAGTGTGCAGCCGGAGCTGTGGAGGAGGGGAGCAGATACGGCAGGTCCAGTGTGTCCAACGAACCGCTCAGACTGATGTAGACGCCCTGGCTGACTCTCAATGCACCCAGCCCACCCCACCCAGGAGGCAGGCCTGCAGCACCCACAGCTGTCCACCTGTGTGGACGCCTGGGCCGTGGTCACAGGTAAGCACATGTTAAAGCGAGATTTCACTTTGGTACAAGAAAAAGCTTACACTGATGTCAGTGAAGACAGAATAAAACAGCTTCAAAGCTTCACAACCCTTTTAACTTAGAACTCTACATACTGTGTTATGTGAACATTCGCCTTGATGGCTTCATATTTAATGCAAGCGAGCTCATTGGCTTTAAATGATCGGTATGTCCGGTGAGGCCTCCCGTGTTTTGTTCTCTGTCCAATTCTTATTATGTGCGGTGAGTTGCCTCATTGTTACACTTCTTTTTAAAGCTCCCATTTTACTCCACATATTCCTCATTACTTGCCACAAATGGTGTACACTTAACTTCCTCTGTTGCACTCTAAGGTGTCTATGACAAAATGTAGTGTCAGTTTGTAGAACTTTGTAGAGCATTGCCAGTTTCTTCACTTTCCAGTGCCCTGTTTCATTGATGTAGTGAAACACTTTGAAGGATTTCAGTAATACTAATGCATTTTATTTTAAATTAAACATTTATTTAGGCTGTGCCATGATGTGCATAAGATTAAGTTACTTCAATTTTTTAAAGAAATAAAACCTAATAACTCTGTGTTTATTTAGATGTATGAACATACTGTACAAGTTATCCTGTAATATTTCTTTTTTTTTTGTTGCCCGAGCTCTTTGAATTAATTTTAGTAAATCTTTTACTTGTAAAAGTAAAAGATTTATTAAAATCTTTTACTGGGAAAAAAAGTGGGCCTGCTATTCTGAAATGATGTCCAGAGCTGATATATTGTAGCTCTCAGTGCAAAAATGCAGTAGAATGTAGCAGAACCTCATTTTAGCTAATATTCAGTACATTATTACATAATTTATCATGCATCAGATAACCAGTGAAGCAGAATCTATTTTTTACAGCACAGGTGTAAGCTGGCATCAAGCAAATGGAGAATACAGTTTTCAAACACCCATGACAGTTTTTCTTCTTACAATGAGGCCTGTACGGGATAATGTATATTACGTTCTCATAACTTGAGGATCTGTCTAAAAAGAAAAAATTATAGCTGAAAGCAATAAAAGTAATAAAGTCAATTATCATTAGATGTGTCTCTATTTGACAGTGCTCTCGTAAATGCGGCAACGGATTGAGAAAGAGGACGGTGTTGTGTACGAGCACCAACCCCAGTCCCCAGACCCCCACACACACACTGCCAGACAGTGTGTGTGCAGGCCTGCCGAAACCTGCTAGTCAAGAATCTTGCTTCATCAAACGCTGCCAGAAACAACGCAAAGTCCAGTGGTTTGTTTCCACGTGGCAAGAGGTAATTTAATGCCAAATATAAAGAACTTCTTTAAGATACAATAAACGTAGACTGTAAATGAATGCAGATGTCATGTTTGTACCTGTGAGGAGGTTAAGTAACTCTGCAATTAGTGGGCAACACTAATTGCAGAGAACTAACTAACAAAGAACTTTAGTCAGATTTTCTTTGAAATGCAATTTTCATTTAATGTTCCTTTATTTTGTTCTCTCCTCTTTTCTGATGTAACTTTGATGCTCCAGTGTTCAGTAACATGCGGTCGTGGCTATCAGACACGTTTCATCAAATGTGCAGAGAAGGTATGTACTGCAGTGTATGATGCATTTGTGTTTCAGTCACGAATGCCAAATCTTTCAAAATTCTCAACTCTTCACATCCTCATTTGTCATCTGGGTTTTTGAATTAATTTTTTAAGCTGTTTTAGTCGTGTATAATACATGAAATATTTTTTAATTTGATGTCATCTTGAGAATGTCATGTTTTGTTGTAGCATTGTGTAACTTGTGTAATTATGGTCTGTATACCTAAAAAAAAACATGACATTCTCAAGATGACATCAAATTAAANAAAAAAAAAAAAAAAAAAAGGATACTGCAGGAAAGTACAGAGAGCTTGCTGCCAAGAAGTGCCACCATGTCCCCAAACCCCTGGTAGATCTGCAGAGGTCCTGCATCCAGGCTGAGTGTCCTACCCACACCACCCCTCCAATCCACCGGTGGAGCACCCATCATCGCTCCCTTTCCCCTCTGCCACACCCCCCACCTCCACCTCGACCAGAATGGTACTCATCACCTTGGTCTCAGGTAAATTAGCTAAAGGTGCTTTCAGGCCTAAAGTTCAGAACTAGCATTTTTTTTTTTTTAATTTCTTTTGAAACTTTCAATCTAATTAAGGTGTATGCATGCCATTTAAAAAAAAAAAATATTGCCTTAATCAAAGTTTTAACATGTAAACATACTGTGTTTATGACTTTTGAAAAAATGTATTTATTGGCTGTGAGTATAATCAAAGTTTTAGCATGCATTTAAACATGCAAAGTGTTTATATGGAAAGAACCTTTCACGTGACCAGTCAGTCTTCCAAACTCTACCAAGTAGTTCCCCAACCATCAGCCTATCCTGGAGCAGGAGCTAAGAAATAGTTCAGGAAATGTAGCTCTAATAACAAAATGCTACTTGTTCCTTGTTACAAAATGATGGAAAGTTCCTGAGTTCCTTAAAAAGTTTCTAAGATGCAAAAGGTGCTTTAGCTCACTATCACACTGGACACACTTTATACAAGGCACACTTCAGTGGCTTTTTAAAGCAGCAGAGCAAAGCAGCCTGTCATGTTTTTGTGTTGTTACTTGGCAACCACAGGGTGGACTCCACCTTGTATGTATGATGGGTTGAACTTCTTGATTTGTGCAGTAATTGAAATGCATCAACAATTGAATTGCATCAACACTTAAAGAGGGAGACATTTAATCTCTTATGCCTTGTGTATGCCAGTAACTGTCTTCATCATCAAGCCTTTGTTTCTTTGTGCTTGACAGTGCACAGTGACATGTGGCGGAGGAGTACAGGCCAGAACAGTCCGGTGTCTGGCTCAGGGGAAGCCCTCCCCTGGCTGTGCCCTCCACCTGAAACCCACCATGTCCCAGGCCTGCAACACCAACTTCTGCCATCAACCTGAGAAGAAAGGTAATGAAGCTGTTACATAATGCAGTCCTGCCTGAACATATGTTTGTATGTGTGTGCATATAAAACTAATTGTGGAATCAGCTGTGTGAAACCTGCTTTAAAAGACTTATCTTAATACTCTGCTGCTTTCTCTGCTGTTTCCACAGACCTGGTGTGCAGGGATTACTTCAGCTGGTGTTACCTGGTGCCCCAGCACGGAGTCTGCAACCACAAGTTCTATGGCAAGCAGTGCTGCCAGTCCTGCTCGAATTCAAACCTATAATCATAAGAAGTCACTCTGTCTGCGGCACAGGCAGAAAGATAGTTAGATAGACAAAAAGACTATATTTGACGTCCATGCTTGAAAGACAGTGTTTTTGCATTAAGCATGTGGCTAGCACTGACAAACAAAAGACATTTCAGTGGAAGTGGAAGAGAGTTGCAGTGCCCCTTTCTTCTCTTTGCGATGCCGGACATCTGGATACAAGAACTTGATGCTGACAGCACTACGCGGGAATGTAATAAGGACAACATAAATAAAAGAAGAAATAACAAGGAGGAACCAGAAAAATGGGAATTTTTAAAACCCGAAATCCTGAAAACTCACAGCTTTGTTTTTTTTTTTTTTTNTTTTTTTTTTTTTTTATCAAATTTTAACAGATCTGTAGCCAAGACAGCCACACAAGAACAGCAAACATCTCCCAGTCAACAGAGGTCAGTAGAGAAAAGTGGCTCACAAGGTCTCACATATGATACACTCGTGTGCAGTGCAAATTCTTTGCTGTGTTTACACACCAGACAACATAGGTAAACTGGACAGCTGGGGGGTCTGATAAAGAAAATTGATGTTCCACATAAGCAAATAAAAAAGCATCAGGTTTAGATAAGGTTTGATAAACTAAATCAAACAACGTGGACTTCTGTAACTACACAATAGCAGAAAGCTCACTGCTGTCATGTAAAGGAAACAAGGAAAAACAACAAAACACATCATACATGACAGAGCTGTTATGAGATGGGTCAAGGTTGTGCACACTTGAAATTCACACTCATTAGTGTTGCAACATTGTCTCACCAAATCAACGTGAAATCCTCCACTTCAGGAAAGAACTGTGTGACCCATGTACAATATTGTTTGTTTTATTTATTGGCTTTACAATACAGTGTTGCTGAAAGACTGTATTAATAAGCAGTATAAATGTGTCCTTTTATTACTTTAGCCTAAGCCCATTACCCTCATATTTTGTATTATGTTTCATAGGATTCCATGCTGACAAACTGCACCTTTTTATTCAAATCATTTATTTTGCTTTTGAAGAAAGAATCCGCACTGTTAAAATCTGAATGCAGCAACAATGAACAATGCAGCTGTTGAGTGGATAAACTGCATCAGAGCTGTTTCAGTAGTCCCTGCTCCCTTTTTCCTTTACTGATTTGAACATAATACACAAGGCAGTCAAGTAACGCATGTACTGACATGGCACATGAATTATGCATTACATGTTGGTTAAGGTTAAAAACACGAGTAGCTGAAGGTGATTTTTCAAATGTAAATGAAAAAGCAATAAATGTATGTTCCTGTCAGCAGCTCCGCTTTAGCTGAGTCCTGATTGCACCTTCTGTCCATACAGAGTTAAAGTCTTCGGCTCAGTGAAGTCTGAGCTAATTTGATCTTACCAGGGGGTTTGAAACTTTTAGTCTAACTGTATTGTTATAGCAATGAGGAAAAAGGTTGCAGGAGGTAATGTGATTCCTTCAGTCATACTTCTCATTGAAGCCTGGGACACAGTGTTGTCATTGTCATGATGCCCTGGGAAAGGAGTTTACTACAAAAACAACTAACTTTTTCTTGTTGCTATTCCTGGACAGAGTGCAGCTTCAGCAGCTCTTTTGAAACCTTTTCACTGTATGATTGATGCACCACGCTGCAGATCAGGAGTCTTATAACATGCTGGAGCACAAAAGAAATATGATTCTGACCTGTTCTGAGTGGAAGAAACCATCCTGTGGCCTAATTTGAAGTTTTAGCCTTAAAGCTTTAGTGGAGCACAGCACATAAGCCAGCACATTGACGAACACTAATGCCAATGTGGTATGAGCCATTTCAACACCTATGACATATCGTGTCTGGGCTTTACCCTTTAGTCATTTCTCAACAAGTCAAGGAGACACAGATGCCCAAAACAAAATCACCATTGTCATAATCCCTGGGACACAGCCTAGACCCTGCAGAGGAAGACTGAGGGAGGCAAAAGCAGGAAAGGATAGAAAAAAGAGTAGGAGAGAGAGAGAGAGAGAGAGAGAGAGGGAGAGGGAGGGGCATCGATGTATTTTCATGCTGTCAGAAAATTTTGTGAGAAAGAGAGAGAGAGAGAGAGACAGAGAGAGAGAGAGAGAGAGCCAGAAGGAGAGATGGGTATAGAGAGAAAAAAGGGGGTTTTCCTCTTTGTCAACCGTTTTCTTTGTAGTTGATTTATAGCTGGTCAGCTGTGGGCACTCCGTATGTGTGTGTGTGTGTGTGTGTGTGTGTACACTGTATTACTGTATTAAGTGAATATAGACCAGGATAGGCATGTTTTTGTTCATGAGCAAAAATGTACTAGAGGTTCAGAGAAACAAAACTCTCGTTATCTGTAACACATGTAGACACATACAGAGCAAGACAGAGAGAGAGAGAATCAGATTACTCTAACCCCCCAAGGTTCTGGAATGTATTGTCATCAGCCACTTTGCACCCCAGTCAAGTCAAAACTCAATCATGTGTATGAGAACAGAAGCGATATAAAAATGTTCTGTATTTAAACTGCTGAAATCACATAATTGAACCCTGCCAATTATCACTTATTTACACTATTATTTAAGAATTAATTCAGCAGTAGTGTGGCAGGGATCCCCTGAAATCAGACATAAACCGAATCTTCACATTGTGGCACTATTGGTATGATACACTCTAAAATATACAAACAAAAAAACAACCAAGAATTTGTGTCAAGCTTTTCACATTGTGCTAACATCTGTTGTCGACCCAACAAACCATGAGATGAATTGGCTTTAAATGTTTATCACCGTGTCATAGTACAGTAAAATACTTATTTAACACCTGGGAGACGACATGCCTGGGAGAGAGGGGAGACAAGCAACTACTATGGACAGATCTGACCATGTGGAAGACTCACTCTTCCAGGAGGGGACAGACAATGGACAGACACATTTGGAGAGGAGAGGAGAGACACACTTGCATCATGAGACACACCCACATCGAGGGAGACACCCCACAAGTTGGGAAACAGTACAGGAGACACGCCCACATCCGAAGAGACGCACCCAGCTCGCATCACAAATGTCTGTTGTTGTGGTTAAGTAATTAAATCATAATTTGAACTCCAATCACATTAAGTGGGTGGGAGTGGGACTTGAAATTAAAAAAAATAATAATTTGATATATTACCACAACTTAACAATGAATAAATTTCTAAATTAGAGTTTAAACTAGTCATAAGTATGATTTGAAGTGATTACCACAATACCATTATTATTGTCAACACATCTCATTAAAATTAACTTGGCAATTCTAAAAGTGTAACAAAATGAATAAATTAGACCTTGTAAGTTTCTTCATATCGGCATGTCTATCCACTAACTAACATGGAATTAGCTGGTTAAAAACTCAGTGCACAGAATGTCAAGCACAAATATTTTACTCATTTAAGACTTACATTACATGGAAAATGCATTCTATCTCTGAGGGACACTTTCAATTGCTGTACTAGCTTTACAGAAAGATTTAAAGCAAAGAGGAGAAAATGGCTAGGAGGAAGGAATGAAATCTGTCTGATCTTTATCTTTGTTTATACAAAGATAACAAAGGTGAGTGAGGCATATCTTGCAACATCCAAAGTGTTACTTAATCCATGTCAACTCTGGTAACAGCAGAGATGATCAGTCAGAGAGAGACAGAAAGAGGGGAAAGAATGCACAATCTCCATTTCCACTTTAAAGAGACGATGCTATCTCTGACTGCATCTGTTTTAGGCAGAGCAGCCTGGAGGTTACACTCACAAAGTTCACCTGAAGTTACAGAGCGTTATCTATCCATCAAGATGCACCAGCATCTTTACACGCTTCCTTTCACCTATTGGAATAACCAGGCTGACGAAAAGAAAAACAGAATAACAACAGGAATCTTGAACATTTTACTACAGTATATGTTGTCTTGACATGCAATATTTGACACTATGCTGCATTACTAACCTTCCAAAAAAGGGACGGTTACCTGAACTCAACATACAGCAATAACATTTCTGACTTTTAAATGAAAGACCCAAATAAAATAGAATGGATAAAATGGATAAAAGTTAATTAATTAGTTAGTTTGTAAAAAAAAAACAAAACAAAACATTGTGTACATAAAACATAAGTTTTAAACTGCATTATATAAGTATTATGAATAAGTATAACTGAATGCGTGTGTGCGTCGTGTGCGTGTGTATGCGTTTGTGTTTCAGTTGAGAGGGCAAAAAATAGCAGAAAGAAAAACAAACACAAAGCAAGAAACAGGGATTGTACAACAGTGCCCTCTGCAGTCGATATATAAAAATGAGGCCAAAATCCACAACATAAAAACTTCTTCCCTGACCGGGAATCGAACCCGGGCCGCGGCGGTGAGAGCGCCGAATCCTAACCACTAGACCACCAGGGAATGTTGTTACATGGTTGACTTGTACTCTATTTCACAAAGCCATCATCAAGGATACGTCTGTATGAGTGTATGTTGCTTGATAATATAGTTCCGTGCCTGAACTAAAAAACGAAATAACCACAACATCATATTTAAGCCTTTAAAATAGAATTGCAATTTCATTATATGTATAACTCACGTTCAACTTAACACATAAAAGCGATTGAATCTGCTGAAAAAGCGGCGGGAACNCACACACACACACACACACTGTTTTCTTGACAGGCATTTCGTGAAACTCCTCCTGGGGTCCTAGCTTAGGTCCTTGGTCAACGTGGGAGACGCGAAATGTGAAGTTGTTATGATCCTGTTTGGAATTTGCGCGACAAGATTATAGTTTAGAATTTGCGAAATTAACTTTTGTTTTTCTTGGTTATGGTGGAGTTTGTCTTATCATGATGCCAGGAGATAATCAGTCCAAAATGGTTCCAATCGCAGCGGACGCCACGGTTGGAACCTGTCAAAACTGCTCTGTTTTGCACCAGGTAAGTAAAATCACTTTGGTTTAACTTGGTTAAAATTGTTACTTATTCCTTACGGATAAACTCTGAATTTCTGACACGGTTTGTTTTCACATTCGCATCGCGAAAACTGAAAATGTTTCCTTAAGTGGCGTTATGTTATTTCCCTGACTGCTCTTTTCTATTTGTTTTACTATAGAGTCTTACGGAATATGTGGCGTCCTTTGTGGCATTAAAACAGAAAGTAACGAATTCAAAGTAAGTATTTACAAGTTCCTCTTGTGTAATTTTTTGACAGGTCTTCTGATGATGCCTTATAGATGAATAATATTGAGCTGAACCAGTTTGAAACAGCCTTCTCATAAAGATTGGAAACAAACTAAAATTTGACTTTGCTTAAGACGGCTATTTTGCACTTTTGAAGTTAATACAACTGTTGTATTTGTTCAGAAATTAAATTAAAAGGTAAATAACTTTGGAATTGGAAGGCATCCTGGAATATCTCAAGTTGGATTCATAACCTGCTTGGATTTTACAAAAGTGTGTTGCAGTTTCTGTTTTCTTTGGGATGTTGTCTTAATTATGTTCTTTGACAAATGATTACATCATAAAAAGTCACAAATATGTGAGAAGTATTTTTATACCCTCATACATTTCCTGAATCATTGAGTAAGCATACTCTGATTATCCTGTTTGTGGATTTTAAATGCTGGGAAATATTGGTTTGATTAAAGAAATTGATTTCTTAAATAGCTGAATCTTTATTCATTGTTGTCTCCTGTAGATACCTTAATTGTTTTCAGTATGAATATAAATAACAAAGGTGTAATAAACCAGTTACATTACAATGTAACTGGTTTATTATTGGGGGGCCAGAGACAGTAAACAGAAGTGTCTTTCAAAACCTAGTACAACCTTTAATATTAGCATACATAACTGATCAGGCCCAGGTTATTTAAGGAAAAGTAACTGTTTTCTTTGTCATCTGGTTTAATGTATACATGTTTCCAATGTGTTTTATGCAGTGAAACAATCAGGCTTCAACAACAACTGGAAGAACTGCAGCTCAGACTGGTTTTTCTGGAGAAACAAAATGCAGATTATGAATCAATGCGAGCAGAACTAGAAGAAAAGAAGGTATCACCTTTAGCTGCAGAAGCTCAATGGTTTTGTTGCAGTGATAACCACATGAGCATATATATTTCTTAATATTATTCATATATCATAAAATCCATCTTTAAAGTGTTTGCCATGTCCTATTTTTCTTCTGCAACGCTAATATTCCTTCTCTGTGTGTGTGTTTCCATAGTATGCTTTAAAGACTTTTGAAAAGATGTCAGAAGAGATGAAACAACTGAAGGAGGAGGAGAGTAGCAAGGCAATGTCACAGTAAGTGAGGACCGCAGTCTGAATTACAATAACACATAGAAATATGTTTAAGGTGAAATGTTAACTATTGTATTTTGTATTCTTCAGAAATAAGATGCTTGAGGACCAGCTAAAGAATGTGAAAGGTACATTCATGTGTCATATCATTCATCAAAAAGAACAACATAATATGTACACAGAGTAATAAAGTAAGACTGTGTTAAATGTACCTCCTGATTTTGTAATAAATTGTCTTTTAAATACTTAGAACTGATGGAAACTCAGGCTCTTGAAAATGTGCAGGTGAAGAAGGAGAAAGCAACAGTAGAACATGACCTGCTTCAAACACAGGTAAGTAAAAAGACATCTGTCCCTTTATAAATTTGAGTCATATGACCAGATCAAGTGCTGCTTGAAAAGTTATATACTAATAGTGGTAGTAGATTTTTTTTTTTAAATGGAATGATAAACTTAGTTTAGTTTTTTTTTTTAACTTGTAATATTTATTTATTTATTTATTCGTGTTTTACTGATTTATTGAAGTTGATCAGGAAGCATAATCTTTGTAACTTTGTCTTCTCACCTCTTCAGGTATCTTTGAAGATATTTCAGGCGCAAGCAGATGAAGTTGAAAAATTAATCGAGGAGAATACCAAGACTACAAGCATGTAAGAACTGCAATACACAGCACAACAATCTTATTCATTTATATTGGGTACTTTTGATGATCAAAGTGCTCTCTCTCTCTAGATTTTCTTTTCCTTCCCTGTGCAGTGCTACATTATTATTATTATTATCATTATTATTATTATTATTATTCCTGATCCCTTGTTTTGTTTTGTTTTGTGGAAAAAAAATCATCTAAAAATAATTTATGATAAATGTTAAAACTTGTTTGTTTTGTCAACAGAAAGAACAGCCTGGAAAATAAAGTGAGGCTGCTTGAAGGTTGGTATTGGAAAAACCCTCACACAGCATTAAAACATTTCTTTGTTTTATGTTCATAAGAATGTCTTGGATCTGTGTCTGTGTGACAGCCCCTGTTGGTTTCCTCAGCTATTCTTAATTTTCTTTACAGAATCAGTTTGCAAGCAGAATCATCAAATATCCCAAATGACAAGAGAGAAGATCATATTCGAGAGAAACATTCATGACCTTCAGGTGCAGTGATTTTTTTTTTTTTTTTT
>VXCM01003989.1:628-33128 GCA_014773175.1 Lucifuga dentata
GCCTGTTTTGGACTATTCTGCTCGTCGCCCCCCTGGTTATCACTTCTGCCTTCTGTTCCCGACTCCGATTCCAGTCTCTGCGTTTGGACTCTTTGTTTGACTGTGTCAGTGTAGGCACTTTGTCCTGCCAGTTTTTCTGCCTGCCTCTGTGTTGGACTGAGAGCTCTATTAAAGATCTTTACTTGTTGGAGTTGTACTGTGTGCTGCATTTGGGTCCAAACCCCACTGTCACAAAGATTTGAAGCAGCTTTTTGTTTTTTAATTTTATTTATTTATTTATTTATTTTTATTGCTAGAGAGTTCCCTGGTGATCAACAAAAACATGTCCTCTATCCATACAGAGTATCTGACTCACTGACTTGGTCAGTAATGACGTATTAGTCAGTACATTCACGTGCACGCTACACTCCCAGTATTTGTCTCTTCTACATGAAGGCAATAATAAGAGTGAGATGTATACATGTGGTTTGCCGAATATACATGACACATTGCATAATCTGAATATGCGGAGGGTCCGACAGGTGAGATAAATGGGGGGGAGGCTTACATCGATTATAACGTTTACATGCCCAAATTGATTTACAAATGCATAATCTAGGTTTGTTACTTGGGGTAAACTTACTGGATTTACAACGACTTCAGTCTAATTAAGATGTATGTATTGAAAAAAATTTAACTATTGCCTTAATTCAAGCATAATCAAAGTTTTTAAACATTCTGAGTGGCAGGAATGGTGATGCTAACACGTTCTAAGATGGATGTAAACAACACGCTTCAATGGACTAAGATGAGAGAACTATTTAAAAATATGATCAGCAGGTTAGCAACTTTCAAATGTAGAGAGAAGCATCTGATATGTTGTGTGAGTGTTTATCTCTCCTATCTGGACATGTATTTCTGTCAGGCAGTCATGGAGGAGAAGCAGGTGGAGTTGGACTTTTGCTGCTGTAATGGGAGCCTGTTATCACACACAAACACATCTATTTGACATAAACACACATCAGTATGTCTGATATATATATATATACACTGTATACACATACTATATAGTATGTCCTCCGACAGTATGTCCTCCGTTTTTGTTAGTTGTTGTATTCATTGCTTATATCATTCATATACAGATAAAGCAGAACGTTACGATGGTGAGGAAATTCCGATCTGTGTATTTAGACAGTAGACACATTGATGGATATCCGATACGTATCTGATCCAAGTGTTGAGCATCAAGACTTGGAGTGTAAATTCAGTCTATCACACATGTTAACTTCATTCTTAACTTTCAATTTGTGGAAAAATGACAACAAACACAAGCTGAAAGCTCACAACAGACAGGTCTCTACTACTTCATGCACACAAACAATCCCATACTGCTTTGCGCAACTTCAAGATGGCGGTATTTGTGTAATGGCTTATATAACAAGATTTTGTTGCCATGGTAATAATTTTGGAATCTTCAAGTTCCTTTTCCGTAATGAGATCTTGCCTTTGAATTTGATATTTGACAATTTATTTAATCTCAGCCTAATGTTCTAAAGTGTAATAGTACATGTTTATATGACCATGTAAACACTTTCATGCCAATGTATTGAGTTTATGACCAAAATTAAGACATTTTGCTCGATAACCAAATCAGTGATGGGAGACATAAATAAACTGACCTTATTCATTAAGGATTTTTTTTTTTTTTTCTGTGTTAAATTTCTTTGTAAAAGCTGAATAAGATAAAACGAGAAAACTAACGTCTGATTCATGGAACTTTTGAATACCAACTTTTGTTTTTACCAACATGACAGAAGAAAAAAATCTTAATTAGACAAGATTTTTTTCTTCTTTCATTCTTTGGACAGTCTGTAATTAGCATAAGTGAAAGCCATGAGGGCATTAATCTTCATCTGAGAGCAGTAACAGGCTTCTGCTACTAGTAATACTATAACCCCTGCTAAATGTTAATAGTAATCATCATCGTCATTGTCCTATAAAAAAAAATAGATTAATAACACAATAACCATTTCATGTAGAAGCAGTAGAATAACAGGCCAGGAGAAATACACACAGCTTGGGGGACTGACACCAATTTATCACCAGAGCAATTAATGCTGAATCAACTAAAAAAGCACGTCAGTAAAGACACAGTTTGATTTAAAACTCGAAACAGAGAAACATCTGTTTTCTGTCAGGTGTAATATATTGGAGCCACAGGAAGGGAACAACAATTCCCAAACAGCGGGAAACAGATGAGCTCAGTGTAGTCAAATTCAGAAAGATCTTGTGCTTCTTTGTTGTGTGAATTGTCATTGGGCAGAGAACATTCAACTCCAGATATCAGCCTCCAGGCCAGCAATGTGACAGTACAAATCATATCTTTGATTTTGATGTTAAACGTGTTAGTCAAATGTGAAGCATTTACTGTCTTCTTCCCTTAAAATAGACTGCTGTTGATCAGCTCACTGTCAGGTACTATAGCAGGGAGGTAAAACAGCACCTGAATGCACCACAGCACAACAGCAAGTGCACACACAGCAGCCTGCAAGCACATTTTTTGAAAAATAAGATGAAGCAAAAACACCACTATGGTGCTTTAACACTGTTATAAACAATGACAAGGTGAAGACGAGGAAACCATTAATGACTTGTTCTATTGCTGCAAGAGCACACACATATTCACTTCTGTTCATGAGTTGGTGAATAATAGAATACTTGCATTATCTCACTGCTCAGCTCACCCTATTTGACATGTATTAAAGTGAACAAAAAGGGAAACAAAATGTCTTTTATCCATGATTCATCCACTCTAAAACACAATGCATGCATTACCCTTAAATCTTGGGCAATTGTATCCCAATCTGTGTACAATTCTACATCAGCTCTCAACTAAGAAATCTCCATGATCAAAGATGCACTCAAACCTTGCAGTATCGCTATGATAACATGGAGCTAGTTAGCAGTACTCTTGTTCTCACATACACGTGTTTCCAGACAGTGCACGAGGACTCGTAACTATTGTGTAACAGCAGAACATCCTTGAGGACCTTGTTTTCTTTTTTCATAGATTACGGCTCTGTAACTAGCTGCAATATGTATCTACTTTGTTGCTGTTCTACACAATGATCATAGTACAGAACAGTCTCTGTAGTAATATTAAAATTTGTATGAGTCTGAAAACATGGCATGATTAGTTGCATTACATAAATTCTGTTTTCTTTTTTTTTTTTTTTTTTTTTTTTTTTTTTTTTTTTTTTTTTTTTTTTTTTTTTTTTNCTCCGGGTACTCCGGCTTCCTCCCACCTCCAAAGACATGCATGTCAGGTGAATTGGGAACTCTAAATTGCCCGTAGATGTGAATGAGAGCGTGAATGTGTTTGTCTCTGTGTCAGCCCTGTGAGAGACTGGCGATCTGTCCAGGGTGTACCCTGCCTCTCGCCCTATGACCGCTGGGATAGACTCCAGCCCCCCCGTGACCCTCAACAGGACAAACGGGTTTAGAAAATGGATGGATGGATGGATAATTGAAAACCCAGTACACAAGATTAAGTAGAGGAGTTTACTTAGAAACCGAGATATGCACCACTTAAAAATGATTGACCAAAGAGATCTTTATACCTTTCAATATATTAAGATCACTGAATATTATTATTCCCCTAAAATTAACATGAAGATACATAGGAGATGCACAAATGTTACTTTTTTTTTCCTGGTTTGAATAACATCGATCTGACAGCAGCTTGAGACTCTATCCTAAGATCTCCATTATGTGATGCTTCAGCACACATGAATGTAAATCCAGCTGTTTAAGGGTTACACAGAAATTACATCTGTTATTCCAGTGGCCTTCAGCGCTTCACTCCCAATGTAAAATGAAGAAGTTGTTCCCAAATATTGAAGATCCGCATCCAAGACTCTAATCTATGATACCTCTAGACATTTAAATTTAAATGCTAATGCCTTTAATACCGAGCCAGCAGACTACTATCTTAAATGCCAAGCCATCTAACTCCTCATTGCAGTGGCCACCACAAAGCATTAGAGGAGAAATGTTTGAAGAGACCAGAGGTGAGAAGGTCTGGAGTTGAATTTCCAGATGGTTTTGGAGACAGTGGAAGGTTAATGATTACAATGGAATTGCCTGAATTTTAGGGCCAGCTGAGAAAAACAGGGCAGACAAGTTGAATAAGACATGCTGTTACCAGCAGGGTGTCCTTGAGCAAGGCGCTTAGCCTCCACCCATTTAAGGGGAGCTATTCAGTGCCAAGAATAATAGTTTAGGCACCCTCAGCCCTGAACATGTACAGTTGTCTTTTCTGTACAACTGAACTGTTCTACAGAGGATCATGATTTTCATCAACTTTGTAGGCTACATAGCAAGACAACAAATGTCAATGTGCCACTACAGACATTTAGAATAATTATAATTAGAATAATAATAGTTGCTCAGCTGGTGTCCCACCCAGGATTCATTCAAGTTCTTGAAAGGTTTAATTCCCAATGGTTAATGCCACACAAAGACATATCTTGACAATCCTGAGTTACTTGTAATTGTTATGGTTCATTATGTCTGCATAAAGTTGATGCATAATAAACATTTTAATAATAAGAACAAGAATAATACACTACAGGCCAAAGGTTTGAGGCTACCCACAGATTTAGCATGACCAGACTGTGTACCCACTTAATCACAAACTGATCTGGGAGAAGGCAGAGAGCAGGCTGTTGAATAGAATGTTAAAACACATAAGCAAGGGAGAAGGGAGTTGGGGCAAGGGAGTTGGAACACAACTGGAGTGCCAGTGCACTAATACAGACTGGACATGCCTTCATTAAAAATCATTTCTTAAGCCATAGTGGCTACATAATGTGCTGTTGACAAATTCTTCTTGAAAACTAATTAGTTGCATTTATTTTATATATGTTTGTGATTTCCTGTGTAATAAATTGTAAAACAGTGTATTGATGATTTTCTTTTTTAATCTGGGGTGGCCTCAAATCTCTGGCCTGTAGTATACATATATATATATATTAATTTATGATTAATATTGTTGCCAAACATTTTTTAAGGTGATGGATAGTTTTTTTTTATTAACAAGGAAAATGTCACATATTTAGGTGGCTTCATAGTACTTGGTGAAGCTTTTAAAACCACATCCTCTCTGGAATCCTCTCTTACAGTTTTTTTTTTTTTTTTTTTTTTCCTAGCAGTGTGAGTGTTACTATTCTCTCAGTCAGTCGCTCTGCCATCACCTTCAGGTCTGCTGGAGTTGAGTGAGACAAGACAGAGAGAAACCTGAGAATGATCCTATAGCCTGGATTGGCAGAAATGACACATGGAACAAATACTCAGAGACATTCAGTCAGGATTCATAGACTTTTCTGACTGTCTCAGTCATTATCTCCTTCTCACAGTCTCTCCCTAACTTTCTGTTTCTGTCTTTCACTTCCTCTCATTTTCAAAGAAAGTCCTATGAAACCAAGGTGTATGGCAGTACATACATTGTCATTTAAAATCTTTCCTCCTCCATTTCCTTGCCTGTGAAAGACATTTCCTGTCTTCCCCTCTGTATCTATGCCACATACACTCCCATTCACACACACTCACTTTCAGTCTCAGGTCATTTTGAAGCAAAGTGTGATAGCATATAGAAACTGTTGTTAAACACACAGCGCTGTATACATCACTTCATTTGTTTTCTGTTCCACATTACACCTCTGCTCCTCTATGTAAATAGTCACATTAAGCCCTTAGCTGTGACATTTTGTTGAAAAGGCAATGAGGACATATGCACACATATAGACATACACACACTCACAGAAACTGCCTGTTCCTGGTTGTTAAACATACACATTCACACAATAACTGTAGCTATTTCACACACGCAGAGTTAATGTGGCAAACATAAATGCATTTATGCATACACACAGCAATGGGAGGTTTTGCATTTTCGCTTTGTTATGTTGAAGTAAAGGGTCATTACACTCTTTTAAAATGAAACAAAAGGTATTCTGCTGGAGGCGGCAGGTATACTTGGCAGGATGTCAAGTAATCAAAAAGTAGTTCTTGACAATTTGCACACATGCGTGTGTGTGTAAAATTTATACTGTATATATATATATTCATGATGTGCATACTTATTATGATTATGCCATTAAAATACTTGCATTCTGCATTTTGATGGATAATGTGAGTTTATCACAGCCTTTCCTTGAGAATCTCTCACACATCCTCTGATACAGTCGACTGTCTCTGTCATTACCCCTCCTTTCCTCTCTTATAGCAAAAGAAGATGAGGAGAATAAATGGGGAGAGGAGACAGGTATGGAGGGTGAGAAGAGGGAAGAAAATGAGGTAGAGAAGGAAAAGAAGATGGGAGGCTGGGAAAGGATGGCAGAGGAGAGGAAAATAAGATGAATTACGGGAGAGGAGAAGAGAATTTCTTGTCAGTGTTGTGTAGATGGTTCTTGTTTAAAAATGTGGCTTGCCTACTAATGACTTTGTGTTTGTGTGTGTGTGTGTGTGTGTGTGTGTGTGTGTGTGCGCGCGTGAGTGAGTGTGTGTGATGTACACCCAAGGCAATGCCAGGTAAGCTGCAGCAGTATTTGTTGCTTCTTCACATCTTTTATAGTAGTGTGCGTATTCACAGACACACATACAAACACCCAGTAATCCTGACGTACATTTAGCTGTTTGTGTTCATTATGTCTTCATAAATATTTCAGCATTAAGCTGTTGACTGAGCTGTCGCCTTTTAATGATGTTTCCTTCTAGCTGTAGTGTAAATTTTCAAATACTAACCAATGTCTTTATTTAATTCGGCTAAAGTCAGGGAGAGCCAGGCTTTTTTTAATTTCTAATTTGGTCTCATATTTTAGTGAAACCCCTCCCTGTTTTCTGATTTGCTCCTCTTTGCTGGTAATTTATTCTTGCTGCTATTTGCAGCACAACATGCATTTTCATAGCAGGCATTCACAAAGAGCTAACATGTTGTTCTTATGAAATATGCTGTGAAAATGTAGATTATGCCAAATTTACCACTTAGGATATTAACACTACAGGGACCAGTAATGTTTGTTTTTCCTTTTCTTGCCAGGCCTTTTTGGGACCTGCCTTTACTGGTCTTACTGACTGTACTGCTATTATTTGAGATTTAAGTGCAGATTTATTTAAGAAAAGCCTGTATACTTCAGATATATTGCTCTGTATTCAATTGGTGCAACTAACTGTGCACACGCGTGCATATGTGTTCGTGCGTGTGCTCATGCGTGCACATGTGTGAGAAAGTGCGTATGTCTACATGTGGTAAAATGTCTTCAGAGGCCCACTGTGTGACTGTGCAGTTACTATTGTTTCATTATATATTTTAAGTTTCAGAATAACTTCTTTTTATAAGATTAGGTTTGGTGTGTGTGTGTGTATGTGCATGCATTTGTGTATATAAAATCAACTATATAATATGTGTATGTATACAGTAAGAACTGTATACTGTATACTGTTAGATGTCAACTAGTTTGCTACTGAAAGAATTTATAAGCAGTTAGTGCCAAGGAGTTTTTTTCTTTGTTTTTGACATTACAAACTGATTAAAATTGATTCACGACTGTTAAATAAATCAAGTTAAAATAATCATTCTGGCCATAACTGCCCATAACTACCCAAGACCTTTGTGTAGGAAAAGCAAAACACTGATGGATTAGTCTGAATCATTCCTGTCTTATTTGAATCACCAACAGAAAAGGAGATGAAACAAAAACTGCTGCAGACTGTTACCCTATTCCAACACTTTCAACATCTCAGCTCATTGCTTTTCCTCGTTTGCAGAGAACAGCTGTGGAACTGGGGTCGCCCCAACTTTCTGAAGTTAACTTAGCCCTCAGCTATGTGTTGCAGTGAAAAAACATTTATCTCAGGTCGAGCTCCGTCCACGGCTGAGCATTACCGTGAGCAAGCAACGTGCGGCCTGCATAACACTTCAGAAAATAGCCCAGGCAGCTGGTAAGAGCTGTACTTACTGTCTGATAAGAAGACACTCATCTGAAAGGTCCCACGTGGCTGTTAACATGTATGAAAACAGCAGCTTATCTCGCTGCTCGTCTTACAGGACTGCTAATGCATGGATGAAGGTCAGCGCCGCTGGTAGGAAGCTGCAATCATACTGAGCTAGCTTTTATCTCATTTGATAAGAATATGGACGTGCACTCTACACTTGACCACATGCATGGTTATACCTTGTGGGAAGCACACACAAACACACACACACACTAACGCGCCAACACTCTGCTGCAGAGACGTGCTGCATTAAGGTATGCTTTATTCATGCGCTCACTTTAACATGTATGAAGAGAAAGGCACAGCAAAGGAGTGAGCATGAGGGAAGAGAGGAAGCCAGAACGTAAAATAATAAACAAAACTAATGCGAAGAGGAGAAGAGGAGGAGTGAGGGGGATAGTGGGAGGAAAGGATGAGAGAATGAGTGGCGGATGAGAGGAGATGAAGAGGGAGTAGGAGAGTTGATGCCTCAGTGTTATTGGTGTCGCATACACATAGTAGAGGACGAGAGAGAGAGAGAGAGAGAGAGAGAGAGAGAGAAAACGTGCATTTGTGAAAGCAGCTCTCTCCCACACTTACACACTACTCAGCAAAGTGAGAAGTATGAGTAAAACCTGTGCTTACTCACATCAGGATGTCAAGATGGGGATGACAGCAACGGCTGCAGTGTTACATGATCATACACTGTGGGGGTGGGGGGTGAGAGGTTGTGAGGGGGGTTGTGAGAGGTTGTGAAAGGCCTATCAACCATGATTTCCAGGGTCATGGATGACTTAATTAGATCATCTCTCGTAGCTTCTCAGCTAATTCTTGTGAAGGGGCCTTGCAGAAAACTGTGTATCAGTCACACATGCACACAGACACTTTGCTTTTAATACCAATAGCCCACACTTTCATTAAGAAACAATAAAGTCAACAAACAACATAGTCAGTAGTAAGTGCACAAAAAATACACACATAAATACAGTATCATCCTCCAACCACAACGTCCTTCTCATACAGACACACACACACACACACACACACACACACACACACACAAATAATATGTCAGAACTCACTTGCAGCATGCAACATAGACACTCAAAAAACTCAGTATATCAGAAATCATGAACACACACACACACACACACACACACTTCCACCCTATTCTCATATGCCACATTTTTTAAACAATGCACATACAAACACATCCCACACACACAAGCACTCAGGGCCCATATAGAAACTAATTATGAAGCCCTCTCTAAACGGCCCTGCATGGAACACTAACAGTAAAGCCACACAAAAGCTAAATGAAAACATCCCAGCTAACTACAAGAAACCTAGAACTAAAGGCGTCAGTGGTTTCAGGGAAACCCAGACATTTCTTTATCTTCATTTTTACCACAAGACAGAGTCAGTTGTCATCTTTAATCTTGAGTAAAAGGCTTGTTTACTGATAAAAATGAGTAATCATCAGTTCAGACACCGCAGACAGTTCAACATCTGTCCTGTGGTGTAACAGCAACAAACTGAATAACACCAACAGAGCAATCATAAATTCAACAGTACATATTCTTACATGAAATGCTACAAGTTTCAAGTACTGCTACAAGTACTAACCTAGTTGCAGTATTACTTAGATTTCAAATCATTTACAGCACTCAGTTACATATATTGTTCCAAACAGTCTCATTTTAACAATACTCTGTTTTCTGTTTCTTCAGTTTTACTGTTTTACTTATTTCAAACCTTTTTCCTTTTTTTTTTTTTTTTTTNTTTTTTTTTTTTTTTTTGTCATTTTTATCTTCTCTTGAGGCATGGCTGTAAGGATTACAATGTCAGTCAGTATGTGAATGGTGAAATATCTCAACAACTGCTGAATAGAATGAAATTTCTTCCACATCATCTTGGTCCCCAGAGGATAAATCGAAAAGAAATGATCCCCCTAGTTTTTCTTCTAGCATCACAGCAAGTCAAGTTTCACATTTGGTCATGACGAGATATCATACAGAACAGTACAATAACATCACCCTTTAGTCATCAAATTTGCTGAGCATATTTATGTCCAGAAGGCGTTAAAGGACGATACGATCCATTTTGCATGTTTGAGCCTCATATATTCAACTTTCACACATGTAATGTTACTGACAATCATTTCCTAAAGCATGCAACGGTGAATTAAATTTTTTTTTTCCTACCTTCCAGACCACCATTGGTTTCAATTCATTCTGGTACACTATTAAAATCAACTTGCTGATACTTGAAACATTCTTGGGATAGGTAATCCATCATCGTGAACAAGACGTATATTCAGGTTTTTTTCTAAGTTAAATTATTTTAGTGTTTAAATGCAATAAAAAGCGCAGAGTAAATGTAAGTCTCCAACGGGAAATATAGTCCTAAGAGAAGACCTTTGTTTATTGGAAAATTTAAATGACCGTGACTTCATAAGGCTGTGTAACTATTAACAAGAGAAAAATTGCTTTTTAAGGTGGGTGTATCGCTTGAATATTTTATTTTGAAAGATTAAGAGATTTTGCAAAATATCAGGAAAGCTGAAATACGGTTTTATCCTTTGGGAAATGATTGTCAGTAACGTAATGTATGAAAATTGAATATATTAGGCTCAAACATGCAAAATGGCCGGTATGGTCCTTAAAAGCTATTTTCTTTTAATGACTCTATTGCCTTTCCTCTAGCACCATCATCATGACATGTTCTATTTTATTTTAAATTTTTATCCCTCACTGTGGTAAGGCTGTAAGAACAATTAAATTGTCAGAATGTTATTCAAAAATAATGAAATGGATGACGGAACAGAATGACCTTGTCCTTCCTTTTACACACACATCACCAAAATTGAGTTGTTTTTTTTTTTTTNTTGTTTTTTTTTTTTGTCTGCACACTCCATCGCTCAAACATACCCAGATACACAACTACTTCAAAAATGTGTGTACACAAACACATAATGACCCTTGAGGTAGAGGAGCTCTCACACATACTTTGCCCTTCCCTTTATATGAGAGTGTGGGAGGGAAAAACCTTTTAGTAATACTACTTTGTCAAGAGGCAGTACTCTGATAATAGCATGTCTGCATGTAAATACCTTAATGCATGTGTGTGTATGAGAGAGAATTGATATATTTTCATTCATGTGATGAGAGGCAGCAGCTGTCAGTGTGTTAGTGTAATAATATGACTGTGTGTCTTTGCATGAAGTGTGTGTATGTGTATGTGTGTTTCTGTGTACGATGGGGTGTATGGCGGGGGTGGCAGGCATCAGGCATCTGCCCTTTACTTTAATTGAAGCTTGCGTGCTGTCAGCATTGGTCAAGTGGTCCTCAGAGCTAAATGACTTAGCTGGCTTGAGCAGCAGCAGCATAGCATGCATAACCATCACTCTGTTAGCCGCATATAAACACCGTCATTACTATAATAGTGACAGAGTGATGGGAGGCAGAGAGATGGATTGAGACAGAGAGGAGAGAGATGCTGATGTGTGAAGGAGGGAAAGTGTTAAGAGTGTTATCTCACATTTACAGTATATTAAACTGGGTGGAAAAAAATACATTCAGGTACCAGTTTATTAGGTACACCTGTACAATTTAATATAGTCCAATTCAACAGCCCTGCAATATATTGCAGGGCTGTTTTAATGTAACATAATGTAACATAATGTAAAAATGTAACATTTTTGAAGTTTATAGTATTTTTGTTGGCAATGTGATCCCTTTTACACCTTGCTTTAGCATGCGACCTCTGTCTCAAGACACGCTATCTGGATCATGCATTTACATCTTTCTCGTTCTTGTATTTTGCATTCTCGTTACGTGAACTCTGCCCACACTGTGATCAAATGTCAGTTTGCTCAGGCCAGTTTCCAGGTGCAAGTTACTCTTCATGGCAAGCTACAATTCCATATTCAAAATTACTTTATTAACAAGAACAAGTGAAGCTATGAAGACAAGTGGGGTGATACTTTTAACTTGTGGCCAGATTTAATGTCATGAATGTAAGCTTTAAATATTGGATTTCCACCTGGATAGTTGTGATTGAGATCTGATCTCAATGCGTTCTGTGAGCACTTCACCTTGCATTACATTTTTTCCATATCTGGATACAGATCATGAGTGATTGGGCCTTTGTCACAGAAGTGTTGATTCACCTTTACAGTCATTTTTGATGTCATAATAGTTGTGTTTTGCATTATATAGAAAGGTATTTTAATGTGTGTGTGTNCCCCCCCCATTTATATATATGAGAATGACAGAATGTTGGAAACACTTCTACCTATACTGCAATCAAGTACAACACAGCCACTAACTGCAGCCTTCCTATGTATGACATTGACAAACGAAATGCAGCCACAATTAGGACATATCCCTATCAGGTGAATACAGATAACCAAATCCTTCACTAAGGACAACTTGACAAAATACTGACACATGGCATTGCTTAGCCAAACACATACACACATCTGTCTGTTTGCTGTTATACATCAGATTGTACATATAATTCCTGACCTTCATCAGGTGAATGCTGTAACCAGGTTTAAATAACTGCATTGACAAAGTGTGTTCAGCAACCCATACAGCCAAAGTGGACCTTTTAAAAGGCTTCAAGCCAGCCCCCCCCCCCCNCCCCCCCCCCCTCACTCAATGGGCACGTAAGATTTCAGCTTTGTGATGCCTGACAGATTTTGTCAATATACTGTCACGGCTATGCTTCAGTTGCTGGTAAACAAACTACTCCCGGGAGTTTCAAAATTGTAAATCTTTATTACTTTTTTTTTTTTCCTCTAGTGGTAGTGTTTAAGCATCTTGCTACTGCAAACTTTATTCCAAACCTTTATGAGATATGAGGTTTAGTTATCATCAAAAGCATTATTCTGGTTTTTAGAAGGTGAAACTTGCCCCCTTTTTTGCCTTGTGGCATTCTTAAGTTTATGTAGCCCTTAGGTTATACTCCTGGTTTTGCAGAAGTACAGCCTTCAGATCTATTCATATGGCATTAAGACTGTCCACATGTAATGCAAGGAATAAAATATAATTAAATAAATAAACAAATGAATACATGCATCTAATAATTAGGCTGCATGCAATTTTATTGAGTTAACTCAGGGACAGAAGACCAGAACTTAAAGGACATTTTGTGCATGTTTAAGCCCAATAAATACTTGCACGCTATGTTACTGACAACCAATTTCCAAAACAAAACGATATATTTATTTTGCTAACATAAAATGTCCGGGTGATTCACCCACCTTAAAATTTGATGTTCGCCCACTAAGCTGAGTATACAGGTTGTATTTATTGGGCTCAAACATGCACCGGTATTGTCCGGTACACTTTGATGCATCAGTGTTTAAGATCACATTTTGTAGTTTTCAAAAAAAAAAAANGGGAGAGATGAAGAAAGAGAGCAGCCACTACTTCAGAATGGCGAGGCACTACGGAGGATCAGTACACACATGTTTTCTCTGTGCAAGAGCCCATCTCCCACACATGGGAGGTCAAAAAGAGAATAAAGAAAGACAGGTAGATGTAATTGGAGAAGCAGATCAAGTAATTTTACAATTATGTGGGTTTAATAAAAACATACATCAGCCTAAGCTGTTACTGGTTCTGTTGGCATTATACAGAAACACACACGTGTTCATGTGCAAGTATGGATATTAACATAAATATCCTTTTAGCTAAATCACAGGATTTGGTATAATTCTCAAGATTATCACTCTTAATCTTCAAATAGGACTTTAATGCGCTTTATGCTTTTTTGAAAAGAACAGTGTGTTGGTAGGAAAAAAGAATCATCGTCCCCAGGGTCCTTACACACACATATCTCTGTCTTCCTAGCGCTCTTTAACTCCCTCTGTCACCACCAGCCTAATAAACATAAATGCTTTTGATGTTTTGCAGCAGTTTGGAAGGAAAAGTATCATGGGAGTTAAACTGTATGATTGTCAGATGAACCAACCTCAGTGAAACAATTCTTATCCATGTGCTAACATGACACAAACATCTTCATATTTTCCTTTGCCAACAATCACTGCAACAGGTATTTCACTGTCACATACTCTAGTAGAGAAGGGCAAAGCAACCGTTTAAATTTGCTGGTTGGGGTGGAGGGATGGGAAATGAACGGATTATTTGGTGTGAATATGGCCACTAATTAACAGGATGGAAAAAAGACTCGATGACAACCTTGCTTGTCAAATTATTGGCTTAATAAAGGGTTTTTGGGAGCACTACCTGGCCATTCAAGCAGAGGGAATCTCTCTTTGAATTGCTTCTCCTGAGTTTTCTTCCATTTTTTTCCTGATATGAGGTTTTTCCTTGTCTTTATAGAGAGCTTGGGCTGAGTCGGGAACCTTTGATGTATGGGCCTGTAAAGCCCTATGAGACGTATGTGAAATTGGGTTTTACAAATAAACTTGACTTGACTTGACACTACCTTCTTTCCCTTACACCAACTTTCTGAAAACAACTGGATGTAACTTTAGTGAGTTTACTGAAAACAGAAATAAGATGACATTTGCACTGAAAGCTGGTCAGAAAGTAGGGGTGATTAGAAAGATTGGTCGGTCTGGCAGTAGGTTGGTTAAAGTTGGAAGGATCTCTCCACAAAGACAAATATCTTAGCGTTATTGTTAAGGGCGACACAAAGAGGGAGACAGAGAGGGGGGGGAGGAGGAGGGGAATATGTCCTTCATAATAAGAAGCTGGGAGGAGTTTGCATGATGTGATGAAGGGTTGTACGTCCTCTTGAACTCCAGTTATGAGATCTCTATTCAAAGAAGAATGGATAAAACCACCACATGAAAACTGTTCCACAGCATATGTCTTTAAAATTAAACTACAAGTGTGAGGAACATGTTTCTTCTTTCCATCTGTATCTGCCCCCCCAGCTGACTCTATGGCCAGACATTAGTAGTTGATGCTAACAGGAAGCTGACCTGTGCTGTATCCAGCTCTGTGACCAAGCCACGGTCTGCACAGATTGGAAAATCAATTACCAATCACACACCAAGGTCCCTGGGTGGCATGCACACGCGCGCACACACACATACACACCTGGAAAAAAACTGATGGTTCCTTCTTATAAACACAGCTTTTTAGCACTGTGTACTTGCACACACACACACACACACACACACACACACACGTATCAGCAAACAGAATGNTGTGTACTTGCACACACACACACACACACACACACACACACACGTATCAGCAAACAGAATGGATCCACCTCAAAACAAATACACACACACATACACTATCTCTCTCTCTCTCTCTCACTCCCCACTTTACAGCAACTGCACTTCAGGCTTTTCTGATGTGCCAACAATCAACAGTGTCTGCATTCTTTTGTGTGTAGGTGTGTATGTGATTAGATGAGAGGACATGAGGTACCATCTCCAGCATAAAGATATGGAGATATATGCAGACATCAATTTATCATCCTGAAAGGGAGAAGAGGAAGAAAGAAAGAAGGAGAGAGGGAAAAACAGCAAGAAAGAGCAAGGTGAGGAAGAGACTGAGTGGAAGATAAGTGTGCTTGTGACGTTCAAAATCAGGCATAAAAATGCAACGTTTTTTGATGTATGCAAATTCAGTACACACTCGCACTTCCATATCTCAAAACACTAACAGACCTGATTTTCTACCTGCATAACCACCAGCGTCACTGATGGGTCAGTGAGGCTGTTGTCACACAGAAATTGGCACAGCAACTCATCCACTGTTGAAATTATTGGCAGTCATGGAGGCTTGATGACAACATTAGATAGGATGCTGGGAAGCTCGCCAGCTCACCAAAGAAAAAGGTCCATTTAATGCCCTATTCACATGGGGTAATATTGCCCAGAGAACTTGTGATTTGTAATAACTGTGGAGGTCATCTGTGGTCTTAAAAATGTATTATATCCTCCAAATCTGTAATTTGTGAACTAAAAAGAAATTACATCACAAATTTCCATATTTTATCTACTGAGTTCATTTTATAATATCAGTCCCATAGGCTGCAGCATTAAATGTGAGTTCTGAGCATTTTTGGTGAAAACCCTGAAAGCATAGGACCCATTTGGAGAAGCAGCAAGCTGAAATGCAGAACGAAATCTCAGAAGATCAAATGCAGCCGCATTCAATCCTGTATTAATATAGCTGCACACAACACAGCTGTTGTGGATAATTCCCCAGGTAATACTAGTCCCGTGTGAATAGTACTTAAAGGATCATACCGACTATCATGCATGTTTGAGTCCAATATATATAACCTGCATACATGTTACATGGTACTGTATAGTACTTTAAGACCACACACAGTTACAGCAACTAATCAATCATGTATCATAACTAACTGCAAAACACACCATAGGACATTGTCCATAGATTTTAGTTTCCCAGAGAAGAAGAGAATGAAATAGGGCCTAGCTTAAAATGATAGATTATCCCAATTTTTCACCGTTCCCTCTCAGGTTAACTCTGTTAAAATGATTTGCTAAGTATGCCAAAGTTAAAGTTCACCAACGTTAAACTTGAAGTGAAGGATTCACACTTGACCTCCATGAGGGAATCCTTTGATCCTGGTGACTGATTCCCACAAAATTAATTGACAGACACAGCCCTTACATATTAAGGTGTTACTGCAAACTTTTTAGTATCCAGCAGAGTCAGAGCAACATTAATATCCCATTGGAGTTTTAGTTTTAACCAAGTGAAATGACAAGGACAACTCTGATTTGGCACCTTCAAGTAGCCTTCAAACAGGCTTGAAACTATGTGCCAACAGCCATACACAAACCCCCAAATAATTTAATAAATTTAGACTTTTGAATACCTTAAAGTCTTATTCAAGCTGTGAGTTAACATCTCAACCTGCTCCCATTCAGAAAGAGTGGAACAATATTTCAACTTTGGCTTTGTTGGAATATATCAAATGGCATGCACATAAAGACAGAAATACACACACACACCTCTCTGAGAGGGACATCAAAAGCCTTCTCTGTGGTGTCAAATAGTGACATTTGGAATAGAACACACACACACACACACACACACAGAGAGAGAGAGAGAAAAAGAAAACACTCATTTGAATATCTGAGCTATCTTCAAAAAGTGGAAATACAGTTTGAGGTTTATCTCGCAACGCAATATGTGAGGAGAGTTTCCAGAGGAGAAAGATTAAGAATTACTTGTCTCAGTGGAGTCAAATAAAAGTCTCATTACAGTGACAAAATACACGCTCTGCCTTTGGTTATCAGTCAACTCTATTGATCAGTGCTATGATCTGCTCATCAACTCTGTGTGTGTGTGTGTGTGTGTGTGTGTGTGTGTGTGTGTGTGTGTGTGTGTGTGTAAATTGGGTCTCATTTCACCTGTGCTCACTTCACCTGTGTTTTATGGGGGCTAGGGATGACCTGGGAATGAAACGATACATCACCACCCGTAGGACTGAACCATGGGAGACAACTTACATTACAACTGGTTCTAAAGAAGACTCAGAGATTGTTAACTCTCTGGATTATCTGTTATAATCTGCTATATATACATTAGCAGGCAATATCTCTCAATATGTTTGTATACATCACATTCAGTATTGAGTATATTACTAGATATATGGTGCAACAACCATATATTTTGCACAATGTTTTGCCCTAAAATAATATTCAGGTGTTCAACTATTATACTTGTTGTCGATTAAGATCACACATGGCCAATGACATGTACACACACGCACAAACATACTTATGCAAGAAACATATAGATATGCATATACAGTATATAACACCTGTCCATACATGTATGTATTGACAATTAGTTGTTAATACAGTATATTACTTTTTCATGTTTCCCTCTTTATCTTGTCTTTAGGTTGACTGTTAATTTTTACCGGGAATTTAATGTCAGGCGGGGCAGGGGTGGGGGNTGGGGGTGCTGAAACTAGCTGCACTGTCAACTCTCAATGAGCCCAATGCCATCTCAACCCATCGTTGTCATGGAGATGACAGGACTCTGAATGTGATTGGACCAAACCAAAGCAGAGTAGACATACTCACACACAGATAGTGGAGCAGCTGGACATTTGTTCTCTCCGTTGCTTGCAGTAGAGAAGTTTGACTCGTGTTCCAGCGCTGTCTCTCAGATAATACAAATAATTCATATGAAAAGTGTAATTTTCCAATTTTCTCAGAGTCCAGAGACATTTGTGGTTCGGTCTGGATCTGAAGTTCGGACTTTGAGGATGACTGACCTACATGATTAACACATCACACTCATACACTGGCAGCACACAACAGCTCAACTGGGAGTATTCCTGACAGCCATCATCTGTTTATCTGTCTGTCTGTCTGCCTGCTTGCCTGTCCATCTTTACCACCCACGTACCCTCAAGCCAAGCTAGCCACAGCAAACAACCTTTTCTGATGAAATGCAATCAGGAACTACGCACACAAACACACACACACACAAACAGCAATGACTTCAACTTTTACTGCTGGAAGTATGGACAAACCATCACCTCAGTTTTGTTGTAACAGAGTCATTAAAGCAGAAAAAAAAACAAAAAACAATTGTTTGTTTTTCGAGGAAAAGGTTAAAAGAAAAATTGTGTATTTTTGCTCTATCAGTAATTGCTGAGGGAGGGCGAATCAGTTTTACTTGGAATGAAAAATGTTAAAGGAAAGGAAAACACTGTCTGTTCACTCAATTAGAGGGTGAGTTTCTACAGCACATTTCTTTGGCAAAGGTCATGTTAATGTGCAGTGGGAAGAAAAGCATCAGGCCCCTAAAACTGTCAAATGCTATAAAACGAAGTGTTAGGAAGGAGTCTGTACCCTGATAGATCTATTCAGTTACTTTATTACTTAAAACAGGCTAGTGGACCAGCTAGAGGCTCAACCTGATCAAAAGTGAACAATATCATAGTAGCATTAGTAGGAGCATAGTGTAAATACAGCTTGTAGTATAGGGTCAAGCAGGAATGTGCAGGAACACTGAGTCATCATGCCACCCATATGTAAGTACAGGATCATTAGGCAATAACTATGCATCTATTCACAGATCAAAGGGCCTATTTACACCTGTATTTATGCATTTACCTGCTATTGCTGCTGCAGATTGCTATTCATCAGCCTGAAACTGCACCACCCACATCATCTAACTTCTCCAATGTTTTTAAATTTAAGCAAATTCATGAGCTGCTAGTTAACCTTATCAATGTCCTTTGCAATATCATAGTATCCATTTTTACATAAATGTAAAAGTAAAAATAAAGAGAACCTGCACACAACCTTTTTTCCTGAGATATACATGAAGTGTATTTTACCGTGTGTACTGTATATCACACTTTGATTTTTTTTTTTTTTTTTTTTTTTTTTTATGGCATAACAGCGTCTTTTGGTTGTGTCTACAGGTACTTGACAATTAATGCTGTAAAAATGCAAAGCTTAGCTTAAGTAAAAGTTAAAACCACACACAAGTTAATACTCAGTAGAAAACCAAGCCCAAATAACTGTTACAGCAAAATGACAGTTGAGTAAAGGGATTTATATTTGCATTTACATCTAACTATAAAGCCAGAAGTCTCTCTCTATCCATCTATGGCACCAATATCTTGAGAACATGGCACTGTATGAAGTTGAAATTTGGCAGGTTTATTGCTCAGGACCCAAGGACATGCAGTATCGTGTGTGAAGTTGTTTGGATGAGCAGTTCTCGAATTGAACTGTGCCATTAAAAAGTAGTCTGCGTGGCAGGATACGTTCAGGGCACGGCAGCATATGTTCCAGTCCAGTGCCGGTCTCAACCTGACCCTATACAGCAAACAAAGCTAGCTCACGAGGATGTACAGAACAAAATTATGGCAGGCTGCAGTGCACATCATAAAGTTCGGCCCAGTCTGAACAGGCATATTTTCAGTGGGTACTGCAAACAAAGCTAGCTCACGAGGATGTGCAGAACAAAAACAAAATTATGGCAGGCTGTGGAGCAGACCATAAAGTCTGGCCCGTTCTGAACAAGCACGTTTTGAATGGGCATCTCACCAGTTTCTGTAATTTCATAAATAATATCTGATTGGAAAGCTGCAGAAACCCTTTCTTGTGCATTTGGTTGGAATCAATCTGTCATTCACATGCTGTCAATTGCTTTGTTTGTGTGTGTGTGTGTGTGTGTGTGTGTGTGTGTTTCCAACTGATGTTTTTGCATGCACACACAGTTACGATCAGCACACTTGGCTGTGCAGGCAACAGTCATTGCACTTTCATTTTGTCTTTCAAAACAACACAACCATTCTCTATTCATATTTATCTCTGTCTTCAAAGGTGGACATTAGCAGAGAGGAAGAAAGAAAGCTAGAGACAAGGATGAAAGACAGAAACAGTATTGTGCTGAGGGTTGGTTTTATTCGAAGAGGTATAAAGAATCCCTCTTGGCAGCTAAAACGTGATGAAATCACCATACCTGATATGATGAAATCTTTACTGTTATTTAGGAAAAACTCAGAAAACAAAACTGCATTTGTAAAAAGACATTTAACTGAATGCTGAAGCTGAATGAACACAACAGCAACATACTGTATATTGCTGAGGTATGCTGTGCTGCTGTTTATGGCTACTGCTCTTTTATAATGTTTTCAACAGGTTCTGGTACTGTCAAAACAAAACCATCTTAAAGGGGGGGAAAAACATCCTTTTGTCTCTTTTTCTCCACCTTCTGCCACGATAAATGTCTACTTTATGGCCAGTTGTTTCTGTATGCTCAGTCCTGCTTTGCAGGAGAGGGTCCCACTTGTGTTTAAGTTATTTTTATAATGATGGTTATAAAAGGTAAAATCTATAACACCTGTATTATTTATCTCAGTATTACCAGTCCTATAAATGTTGCGCTCTTACAGTATTTATAATTGATAAAGTAGATGGTTGCTGATGCACACACAGGCAGGGCTTGGAAAGAAAAGGACTTATTTAGTATGTCAGTTTGGAAATGTCCAATAATACCAAGTTAAGGTGTTTAATTTGTTTTTGTTTTTTTTTTGTTTTTTTTGTTTTTTTTACTTGTCTGTTAAGACTCACTCATCTGTCTCTTCTGTTGTATGGAAATATCAGGAATCATTTGCAATGCTATTCATCATTCTTCATGGCTGTTTGCTGTTACGACCAGTAAGTGTTTAACTCTTTAATTACTGTAATAATTCATAATTTGTTACAGCCAATTATGTTCCTTGTGATAGTTTCACATTTCTGAGAGGCCTATTTAAAAAAATCATATTTTTTAACCAGATGAAGTGTGTACCTGAAATCCTGTGTCGTCCCATCTATGCCACTGTATTTACGAGAACAATTCCTATCAGAGCTCTTAAAACTTTGAGAAATGCTCATCTTCAGATTTTATTCATCCTTTTACATGTAATGAAAGCTGCAGCTCCCAACCTGAATTTTTTTGTGCTTTGTGTTTATAACTCCAAATATTGACAGATGGTTGAAATGAAAGCCTCAGAAGATGTTTGTGTATGTTGTTTATGTGTTGGAGTGTCTATATTTGGGGGTGTTCACATGGGAATGTGTGTGACACAGATAATGAAGATAACACTTGATAGCTCTCACTGTGCATCGAATGTGTGTATATGCACCATATAGTGTTGGTGACAGCTAAGTCTGTGCTAATGTGCCATCTCCTACATACAGCCTGCAGGCAGGGAGGACCTTGCATCAACATCACTCAATAATTCATATTGCACAGGCCTTATTACACACAGTTCTAACACACACTGGAACACTGGACTATACTGAGTGTTCCACACATCCGTGCATTAACACAGGCTTAAGGGTGACATCACTGCTGCAATCAAATAGCCCGTGGGGGGGGGGGNGGGGGTAGTTGCAGGAAAGAGAGATATAATGGATGCATTGTAATTATTGTAGTTACAATGCTGCATTACTGTAATTACTGTAAGTTGCTTAATTGCACATGAAATAATGTGCCACTTTTATACTCTGATTTCATTGGTATTCTGCATTTTGCTGCTTTTTTAGGTTATCCATGTGTTTGAATTGGATTCCAAATCTCACTAGTGATAAATTACTATTACTATATGTGTTACCAACAGCCTGCAGATTCCACATTTTGATCCTTTCACAATAAAGTTTTGGAGTCTGAAGAGAGATGATCCAGTAGCTCCATTATCTTCCAATGATAAATTACATTCCCAATGAGGGCTGATTTTGGGGATTAAAACCCAAAGATGTTTCTGATGTTGAGTCTGCTCCGGGATTTAGTTTTGTTGCTGATGAGTGTCTGATCGTTTTTATGCTGTGTGCGGCGAGGTGATGAGAAAGGTGCTGCACACAGTTTTTTAACTACTTTTTTAAACTTTTGTAACTTTTTTAACTACTGTATTGAAGCTAGAGTTTGAATGTTCATTTCTGTTGTTAGCTATTTTTTTTCCATGTGCAATTGAGGGTGAATGTTTTTTCCTTGTTGACCCAGTCGTGGAATTAGATGATCAGATTGGAATAACAGAGAACAACAACAACTTAAATAACACGATCAAATTATGCTATTAGTTTATGTATGAGAAACTCATCATGACCTCCCTATATTGTGAAATATTGAGCATTAATTAACAGTATCAAAATACAGCAAATACAATCATATTAGGCCTGCAAGCCACTAATACACCAATAAATATTTCCAAATACTGTACGATAAAAGTATTGTTTGTTAGGTTTTGACATTAAAAGTCCAAATACAGTATATAATGTAACAATTTAACAAGCATGTGTTACTCAGATTTGTTCGATTATGAACTGGATAAAAGGAAACACTTGAATTTATTTTGGCACTGCATAGCAAAAATTTTGTGCTTTTTTTTTTTTTTTTTTTTTTGATTAATTGTAAATCCCTAATGGACTGATGGGTGGGTGGATGAAAACACCCAGGGTGAGGTACAATTCATTTTCTTATCGACTGTCTCTCTTGGTAGCTGAATGACATCTGTTAAGGGCATCTGCTCCAAGGAGAGAGGGCCATTACTGTCACAAACACACACACACAAAGAAAAAACACTCACATACAGGAACACACTAAAGTACGCAATAACAGGACAGACTTGCCAATGATGCTCCAAGATAAAATCACCCCGGGGGATGGAGAGCTCTCTCTCTCTCTCTCTCTCTCTCTCTCTCTCTCTCTCGCTTTCATGTAAATAAAAGTCTAAATTGGTCATGCATTGAAGATGCACATACACATGTGGCCACATCCCAATACCCTGATTATCCTGGAAAATACAGATAGACTATCAATTTGCAGCTTGATTAAATTGTCATTTTCTTCATCTTTCTCCATTTCACTCCTTTCCTCCCTCTCCATCTTGACAGTGCAAATTGGTCATGCATAATGGATAAATAGATATAGAGAGAAATTGAGCTTTTTCCATAGATATTGCCAGAGAGGTTGGATGAAGCTGGGGAAACATTCAAGCAGTGTACACACACTCATTCCCTGTTGCATATTACTGTCCTCTCAAGGTATTTCTGGAATGTCAGTTTTCTTATTTTTGGTGGTTTGTCATAAGATTTTCAACACCAACTGTTATATTGGGCTATCACAGGTTCTTCAATGTCAACAGGCTTTGTATAGCAAACTTTGTATTGCTACCAGGCACACAAGTATCCATCCATCCATTCATCCATCCATCCAATTTCCAGTCAATCTAATCAATCAATCAATTAATCCAATCCATTTCCCGCCACTTATCCAGGTCCAAGTCAGGTAGGCAGCATACTAAGCAAAATAACCACATCCTCCAGCTCTTCCTGGGGGATACCAAGATGTTCCCAGACCAGATGAGATATATAGGCCAAGATCCCTAAACATTAGCACATGATTTACTGCATTGCTATGTACAAATATCATGGTGCAACCATGTTCCCTCATTCATAAACGCCTGTTGCCGGCATATTTTAGCATTTGCCTTGAAAGAGGTGTTACTGTGATATTTCCTTATTTACATGTCATGGTAGCTATTCATAAAACAAACTGACATGCAAAATTTACGTAAGACCTGCTTCATTCTGGTGGCAAATTTCAATGGTATGAAATCTTGGTGACATTTAAAACTGTATTTGCCTCAAGGATCTCTAAAGAAGAATTTATGTTTCCTTTACCAATTTGTGGCTTTAAAATCAGATGAATCAAGATAAATTGTGGCTGATAAATATGCAGTGGCTCATTAATATGCTGATCTTCATTGGTTTTTACCTGTCACACCCCTCACAACGCTACCTTCATGTGACATTGATGCTCTGATTATAATGGAAGAAGTTTTATGAATGAGCTTGAATTATCACGGCGCACATTTAGGTCAGCGCTACACCCATAGCACCATTTTTTATGAATCTGCCCCACTATCTCTTCAGAATATTCTGGGTCTGCCCTGTGGTCTCTACCCAGTTGAACATGCCTGGAATATCTCCCAAGGAAGGCACTGAGGTACACATGGATAAAATGGTACGAATATTAGCAAATTATGCAAATACATCAGTTACCATATATTACATGACAGAAGCCATTTAAATACTCAAACATCTGTAATCCTGAAACACACACATACACGCACACTTTCTGCAATGTCACATCACTGTATGATCAATAATCAATCAAGGAAATTATTTAAAATTTTCTTGGATCATGCATGTATGTTCTCCTTATCAGTTTGAAGTATAACAACAGCTACTGTGTCCAACCTTTTCCTACCAACTTTTTTTCCAGAGCTCTGTGACCTCAATAAGATGGAGGCAAGATTGCTCTTGTTTAGAACTTAAAAAAAAAAAAAAAAAAAAAAAAATCAAAAAACACCATTTTAAAAAGTACCAGAAATATCCAGAAACTGCAGTTGCAGACATACTGCTGGTTAAACCAGGTATCTTTACATCCTTTATGTTTTAAAATACTGCCATATTTCCTGACTTTTGTTCTGTGAAATTCTCATATATATTTATTCAGTAGTAATTTGCTGAGAGAGAGAACTTCTGTTCTATAGCAGTCAGTGGGTAGTATCAGTAGCAACAGGTGTCTCCCTGGCTAATTATGATACGTTCTTGTCTGGGTTTGAAGATGCCTTAACATGTAGCATTAATGCTGTTAAACTGTTGTGTCTCCTGCTGAGGATTATGCAGCTCAATCTACTGTATTATCAGCGGAGCAGAAATGACTTCAGGGCATTTGTGAGTGTATTTCCACGCAGCAAGATTAGTTGCACATCAAAAGCAGTGGCGAGGGGAGATAATGAAATACACAACTGGGGAGCAGTTGAGAGGTACTGCACCACAGATGATTGCTACTTCAGTTCATTTGACAACATTATAACTATTTAGAAGAAAATTCTACGCTGCCTCTTTGATATGTGAAAACTTCAAATAGACTGGTCTCTCCAAGAAATGTGAAACCATTAGAAGCAGTCAGGATGTTTTTTTTTTTTTTTTTTTTTTTTTTTTTTTGTTTTTGTTTTTTTGCTGTCCAAGAAATCCTGGACAAGCAGATATAGATATTGTTAATGAAGATAAATTTTAACAAAGTTACCAGCTTTGTAAACAATGATGGCATTCTTTCTTTACATTGCAGAGTGGCCAGGCAGTTACAGTAATTCTCATGCATGTAGCTTTGCATTAGCTAATGTGAGCCACGTTAATGTCTAATGTCTGCCCATGCTGTTTACGTTCAAGAGCTGCAAGGATGTACTGGAGGTGCTGAATAATTCCACATCAAACTTTATGAAAGGATTTTTTTTTTTTTTTTTAAAGATATTTTCCTTTTTTCAACAGATTTCATCTTTATTAAAAAAAAAAAAAAATCCACATTTCTTTTTAAACAAAGAACCCTGTTGGATGTCTACTGTTCTGCAGCTATCTGTAACATTGCATGAGTAACACACTCCCCTCGCTCTTCTTAAAATTGCCAAGTATTATCTTATCTTATTAAATTATCATGATGCCTTTGAACCAGGAATGAAATCTTCCAACAACTCATTGGTTCCTTGGAGCATCAAAGTGAATTTATGTGATGTGTGATAGTTGGCTTCCTCCTGTAAGGAACAAGAACAGTCCAGAACTTCCCTTTGATGAACAAATATTATTTGTTTGTGGAATGGCCAACAAATGTCTGATGGGAGACAGACAGAAACATATATAACTAACTACTCTTACTATTTTTCTAACTACTCTTTCTTTAATCCACATATAACTGGCATTCAGATGTGAATGACTTTGTGTGCAGACACTGCAGCTGTGTAGCCCAATGCCACTCACACAATGATAGACTAATGCATGCCAAGCACAGCAACAAAACAGGAGCTTAATGTATGTGTGCGCTTCTGTGCACACGTGCATATGTGATGCGTATGTGAGCACAATTGTGTGCAAACCACTAAAAAGACAGATCATGTGTGTGTCTGTTGTTTTTGTCAATGTGTGTACATCTGCATGTGTGACTATGTTTTGTGCATGTGTATGTGAGGGGGAGAGGGAGAGAGAGAGAGAGAGAGAGAGAGAGAANGTGCATGTGTATGTGAGGGGGAGAGGGAGAGAGAGAGAGAGAGAGAGAGAGAGAAAGAGAGAGAGTCTGGTGTCATTTACATGCAGGTCATGATGACCCAATCCTCTCATCTGAGATTCTCATTAATTCAAAGACCAGTGAGTGTGCACGCAAACGCACACACACGCATGCACGCACACACACGCATGCACACGCATGCACACACACACACACACACACACACACAAGCACACTATAGGCTCTACACAGGCCATCACATTCTAATCACTGCACTCGTGCTCCTTCCCCTCTCTCTGTCCTTTTTTTTTGCACTGCCAATCTCTGTCCCCCACCTCCACCCCTCTTTGTCCATCTACATGTCTCTCCTCCTTGTTGTCTATCTTTCTCTCTTTTCTTTCTTTTACACTCCAGCTGTCTCTATCTCCCTCTCCCCCTGCCCATCACTCTTCAGTCTAATTTGGGTAAACATTCATAACAGGTTATTAGGGACACTCACTATGCTGACACCTTGTCATGACACCCTGCCATTATGTCCCCGTTACTGGGGCACCGTCTTATGCCCTGAGTATGAGAAAAATCCTGTTAACCTTGTTATGTCCTCATTATTATAACCCCTTGTGTAATGACTCAATGACGTCTGCTCATTAATTCCTTGTTTAAGCTTTGATTATAATGACATGGTTGCAGGATCTATTGCTTACAAACAGCTTTTTCTGCAGGTGACCCCCAAAGACTCATGCTGACTGTTGACAGACTGCTGATTGGCAGTGACCAACTGGTCAGAATGTCTCATTGTGAAAAGTAAGAGGTTTGATCCCTGCGATAACCATCTGTCTGTTAAAGTGTCCTTGAATAAGACTCCTAAAGCCTGAGACCAAAACATGCAGGAAATGTAAAAGGAATTTGGTGTGAGAAAAATATGTAAGATTTTAGAAATGTCATTTCATTTCTCAGTATATGTAGAAGTCAATGTGAAAATGTGTATAATATGCACATCTTCCATTTAAACAGAAAAGCTAAATTTTGCTTTTCGGATTGAGTGTCTCAATAAACATTAGAAATGCAGATTCAATTATTTAAGATTTATTTTCAGTTGCACAACTTTTATGAGCCAACAATGTGCAACACAAGGTGTTTATATGAGAAATTTAATAATGGGAAACTACAGTACATGGTTTCAGAGAATGAAACTTATGTAAAAATAAAATAGTGTGATTACTGCATGTAATGTTTTGCATGTACTGTTTATATGACAGGCAGTAATCAAATCCTATAATGTTAAACAGGTCATATGGTGCCCTCCTTTACACAGCCTATGAGAATTTAATAACATTCTCAATTTGGTGCAGAAGAACCTTTATTATTTCTTGCAGTGGGGCAGTTTGGACTTGAATACCACATATCTGTTGCTGTCACCTACAGAATGATAGTGACTTAAGTGTCTCACCAGCTTGGCAGCTGCAACAATGACCTGGTGCGCAGAGGCGGCAAATCCATTGTTGCTACTCAGCACAGAACAGAATTTCAGTCAGCTACAGTGGGTTTGTTATCTGCCACTATATTTGGGCACATGCCATGCACGGCCAGCTAGCCCCAATGTCTGCACAGCCTGGTTCAGCTTTTCCACCAAGTTACCTGGCTGTACCTGACTCTCTGATATGGAATCATACTGTAGCTCTCTGCAGTTGACGCAGTACAACATCAGCTGCAGAGAGCTACCATGTTGGTTGAACGTAGCAACAATTTTAGCTCTTCTTCTTATAGCATGTTTCTATGCAGCTAGTAGTGGTAGCTCTTACAGGGATATCATAACCTGGTTTAACAGATGAATAATATATTCTTCAATTAATAATGATATTTAACATCCTTAAACTGGATCTCCATGCATTTCAGTCAGAAAATAAGCTTAAATTTGCGTGAAGTGCATTGTTTTCTTTAGTTACTAAAATATGTCCAGACCAAAGCAACAATATGCCTGTTTGCATTGACACTGAGTATTTCTTGTTACCTGTAAGCAGATTTGATTATTTTTTTATAGAACCGATTAATCTGTAAAACAGAACACAACTCCTATGCAACTCCTTTCCAAATCCTATTTATAAAAAAACGTGTTTGAACATTTTTTTAGAGTAGGACACCGAGACAGGGAAAGCAAACATGACTCCTGTGTATTCATAAGCGTATAATGAGCTCCTATGGAAATGCACAGTCTGTAAAATGAGGCATAATTACAGAGGATTAACCACAAATTAACCCTACCCAGGTTTATTGTCATAACAGCTGTCTCCTCTTCTTTTGTCCTTTTTTAATTTCCTCTCCTCATCCTCTCCATTCCTCTCCTCCTTTGATGAAGAATTTATAAACCTGTCATCATTACCTCTCTGTTCTTCTCTCTCCCTTATTTCCCATCCTCTTCCCTTTGTCTCTTTACTCCCCTCTCTCCCCTTCTATTCTTCTACACTCATAATGTATTTGATAAAGCCCATCAGATTAATTAATGTGATTAACTGTCCATGTCCTCGCTGAAAACAGACCTTCAGCATTCAACCAGAGGACGTTAGCATGGCTGACTAGCTGGTTGGATAGCTAATTGACAGTCTCTGACTGGACAAATGAGGAAATGGATGGCTGTTTGACTGGGTCTGTTTATAAATGGCTGTTTGGATGGTTGCTTTCATTTTAGTTGGATTTTAAATGTCTACTCAAAGTTCTGCTTAGAATATACAATATACAGTATATTATGAGGTTTGTTGATGGAGATCATTACAGGTCCATTCTGCTCCTCAGAGCCAAGACCCAATGGAAGGCCTGTGTTGGGCTGGGTCCAGATTTTATTCAGGCTGAATGGACCAGGTAGGGTCCTATGCTCTTGCTGCAGGTCTCAGGGTCTTTGTGTCAATACCTGAGTGGGTCCAAGCAGGTTCTCTATCAGTTCTGATCATGTGGTGCATCATAAAGGGGTTAGATGAAGGACAGCAGTTTATTTTATTTTACAGTTGTTTTAGTTTATTTAAAAATAAAGTGATAAAGACACAAATGTAGCAATGAATTACACACATTAAAGGAATAAGAGTGGAGAGACATGCAAAAGTGACATTTAGTGAACAGTGAGCGAGCAAATGTCTGCCATCTACAGCAGGTGAATCTGTGGGTGACAGCCTTCAGAAACAGAGGTGATGTTTTGCATATATTCATCCTAACAGGAAGAAATATTTGACCAGGCTTCACTGTGGAAAGGATCAGATACATACAGATCACCTACTGTTTTTCCACATTAATCTTTGAGTTAGTCCAGGGTTTCCCACCCCATTAACTTTGAGCCACCATGGTGCTCTGCCTTGGGCTAAATCAGACTACCTACTGGCCTGTTCTAAGGTGGCTTTACCCTAGTATCAATCAGGAATATTAGTCACAACTTTGCAGATTTCGTATCAGAACCCAACGCTAACTGATGCAGCGTGAAAAGGGATGAATTTGCCGTGGGCTAACTCTTAGGCTAGTATACACCTAACCACGGGCTAAGAATGATCAGTATGAAAAGGATGGTGGGGAAAAAACCCAAACCTCCTGTGTACGCCTCTCAGGTTCATTGTCTATACATGACAGGTGAATGTGTGGGTGGCAGAAAACAGAAAGAGGAGACGGCTGAGCGTGACAGAGTGGAAGCAGACACAGTGGCTGACTGGCTGTCTGAGTCAAGTTTTCAATGTAGAGCACTTATCTTTGGTAGATGCATGTATGGCTGACTAGTTCATGAAGACACATTTATAAAGTGACTAGGCAGCTGGGAGATTGACTGAATACCAATGATCAATTTAAAGGACCAGTTTGCATGTTTAAGCCCAATAAATAGAACTCGCATACATTTCATACGACCAATTTACAAAACGTAAACCCATATTTTAGTTTTCCTGTTTTTTTTCCAAATCTCCTAATCTTTCAAAATCAAATGTTCAGGTGATACACCCACCTTAAAATTCAATGTGTTGCCTTCCCACACTTTTGCACAATTATAGAAGGCAGAGTTATTATAATTGCTCAGTAAAAGACAATTATTTCCTGGCGGAGACATATAGCACACAATGAACTGAAACCAATAGCAGTCTGGAAGGTAGGAAAATAAATTCTAAAATTTACTGCTCCAGTAGAATATTTTGGAAAGTGGTTGTCAGTAACATAGCATGCTTGCAGGTTGTATTTATTAGGGTCAAACATGCACTATTGCCAGTATTGCCTTTGAAATGCACAAGTCATGTCAAAGCTCACAATGGCAAAATCTCTCAAATGAGTCTACTCTTTACTTGTTTTATATTATGTACAGCTTTCTGTTTCACCTGGCACTTCTACTGTGTTGAGTACTTACCCTATACTATGCACCTGTAGTACTTTAACTACACTGATGTACTTTAACTTGAAAATTGGGAATTTAGTAATTAGCTTTCTTCTAACAAACTAGTGCTAAATGATTTGAAGGCTGTTAGAACCAGTTTTCCACGTTAACTTCTCATTTATGAAAGGTATGTATCTCTGTGTGTGTGTGTGTGTGTGTGTGTGTACACCTGTGTGTGACTGTTGCACATTGTTGGCTGAACTTAAAAACCAGGTCTATGCTTTAGAGCAGCACATCTACAGTGTCACGGATGACATTGTGGATGACTGAGTGGCTGGCTGACAGTTCAAACCAGGTTTTCAGTGCAGAACGCTCATCTATAACACGGGCGTGTGTGTGGGTGACAGTCTGCGGAGATGTGCTGAATCTTAAACACAGCTACTCCTCCTCCTCATAAAGGCTGCATTCACTCAGGGAGAGAAAACCAGTGGAGATGTAACCTAAAATGCATGACCTAGACCGGATCTTCCCATAAGATTTTGTATATCATTTCTGCTATTACTACCTCGCTGATATGAGAACTACTTTCTCATCTACCATTGGATAATAGGAGTATCATCTGTAAAATCTGAGGTATTCCAGATTCTGTAGAGCTCCAAAATTGTCAACTCTTATGGGTGTAAGACAAAAATATCTCAAGTCTAAGATTTTTCTTCTGACAGAACTTGGGAAACTTTTATTGATCAGTAATTTAAAGTTTAGTGTTGGGATCCACCAAGCAGAGCCAGGATAAAGTTTAAACCTGGTTCAAAAGCGATATTTTTGTCTTTCTCCTCCAGGAGACACCAGGCCAATGATAATATAGCTTTCACAAAATACACAGGTAGAAAAGTATAACCATAAAATATATGTCACTATTGTTAAAGTAGTACAAGCAACTTCTCTGTGGCAATATCCTCTGTCATACTTTTTTCCATTGTTCAACTCAGTGCCACTGCCAAAGGTAACAAACTGCAATGCAAACTGCCACATTTCACACAGTTCAACGCTGACAAGACTTTACTTCAGTCAAGCAACGGCACCCTAGGCACCTAAAATCCTCTTTCTCTTTCCACCGGGAAGCTGCATACACCTCTGCTCCTCTGCCGCCTTTTTCCAAAGTCTACAAAGAACCTGAAAGCCTTTTAACAAGTGAATAAAGGCTGAAAGTCTAACATCTGTTTGTAAAGTTGAACGTGGGAGCAGTGTCAGTCAGTTGGTATCGTGCAAGTGTTCAGAAAGAGCAAGAGAGCGTGGGTGACATTTCTCTTTGTCACACTCTTTCACTCTCGCTCATTCTCTATGTCACTTTTCCCTCCTCTCGCAATCTATTTCTCTTTCTCTAACTAAACCGGGGTGTGATGACTTTGTGACAGCTCTACAAAAAGACCTATTTTAAAGTTCAAAAGTGGGGTGCTTGTCAAGGGGGCTGAGTGGGGGGTCTTTGTATAGAATGTGTGTGTGTGTGCACTTGTGTACATTTGCGTGTGCATGTGCGCAAGAGCTTGATGCCTAAGAGTGACAGGTGGTGGGTCAAGGGAGGGGTAAGGAAAGGAAT
>VXCM01003989.1:38128-48242 GCA_014773175.1 Lucifuga dentata
AATCTCTATGTTTTGTCTGTGTCCCAATGTTCCTTTTCATTCTAGAGATTTTTGGAGAGTTTGTCCTTGTTTTATTAGAAAGCTTGGACTGGGTTGAGAAAAGTTGATGTTTGGGCCTGTAATGCCCTTTACTATTTGATATTGAGCTGTACAAATAAACTTGATCAGCAAGAAGACCACTATAAATGTTTAACTTTGAAGTTTCTAACTGCAAATGGTTCCCTCTGATTCTGAGTAAATGTGTGTGAATAGCTGCCCAACTTTTCATCTATTATGCACTTACAGGCATAACCATTCTTCCATTAAGCAAAATAACCTAGTGGGAAAATGAGGAAGCAAAGAATTCCGATTTGATGGCCGTGAAAACCAAAATGGTAGCCAACTTTTCTTGGCTGATAAGCTTGTTAAATGTCTGGACACTCAAGTTTCCCTGCTGTAGGAAAAAAATGGACATCTGGTGACTAGTTCATTGTGTTGCTCATGCTGTGGAAATAACATACTGCTGTAATATTACTTATCTTTTAGAGCAGCTGAATATACTGTATCTCTGTTAGGTGTCAGTTTAGGCTTGTGCATCCAAAGACAAAAACTACTAAAAGCAGATAATAAATACAAACTAGTAATGACACCAGAACGTAACATAGGGAAGAACTACAGAAAACCATTGAGATGCAGGAAAACTGAAAGAAATAAAAGAAAATAGCTCCAATAAAATTCCTTTTACAGTTTGGGATTTATTTTGTCAGTGGCTCTAAAGCAGCTGCCTGCAGGTCTGGTGTTTCTCAGTGGCTGTGGATCTGCTGTGGACTCAAAGACACTGAAGTAGTGTGACACAGTTGAAGGACAGTGTCTCTGCTGACTACAATAGAAGAGCTGTGCCCTTCTTGAGTACAGCCAATCAGTTTTCCATTCATCTAATATTTTAAAAGCATAGACTACAGATGTTCCTCTACAGGCAGTGCAAATTAAAATGCAACTCTCAGTTATAGGAAAGAGTGCCAGAGGGCAAGGCAATGTGTATGTGTGCATGGCAGTGGCCAAATTTTATGTGAATGAATAAGCCAGCAGATTTAAAGAGAGGGCACTAAGGGGCCACATCCATAAACGAGTGAAATGGAGAGGCATAAACAATGAATACAAGACAACATAGCTTTGTCTTTGAGTGTGTGTGTGTGTGTGTGTGTGTGTGCGTGTGTATGTGTTTTATGCTGTATAAGAATATATGTGAGAGCTTGTGTGTAAATGGCAAAATAGGGAACATAGAGAATGTAAAGTAAAGCTGTGGAGGGAGAGAGAGAGAGAGAGAGAGAGAGAGAGAGAGAGAGAGAGAGCGCGTATGTGTGTAAATCATCAATTCTTGGTAGTGAAAGTCTGTTTATTCATGCCGTGACCCACATATGCTCCCCAGAAAGGCCTCATCAAAAGCCTCATTGTCCTTCTCCTCTCACTCCCTGTACCTCCTTCTCTCCATCCCTGTCCTCCCTCCCTCTCTTTCTCTCTCCCTCCCTCTCTCAATCACTCTCGCTCTCTCTTGGGGTCTTTTTATTCGCCTGTCTTGACAGTCTCAGACAGTCCCCCCTGCTTTCTTAACTTCCTGAACCCAGTGGTAAAATGAAACCTTTACGTCGACACACATGCACACATGCACAGCATACACACACACACACCCACACACACACACACACACACACACACACACACAGCAGCAGCACGGTAAAGTGAGAACTTGACGTCTGCAGTCACTCACCATAGGAACCCTACTCCATCTTCTTCATCCTGCTCAGAGCTGAGAGCTGCACCTAAGAACTCTGGATTAAAAAGTGTTGGAAATGTGTTGGGGATTTTATTCAAAACTTTCTGGTGATCCACGCTTACATTGAGTTATAACATATTTTCAAATTTGAATGCAAGAAAATACAAATACAGTGCCCAAATAAATAGTCCATCCATGCAGACTGTAAAGATTACAGTAATTAATATCAGGTATGATATAAGTTACACAGATCTATAAAATATCCTTTCACGCTAGCAGTCAATTAGTGTTTATTTACTGGAATAAAACAAGTGCTATGCTGTTCCTAATTAGGATGTCATGGCAAGATATTTTACTCTGAGAGCCAATAAAGGATTTAATTTTTTGAAGGGTTATGGATTATTTTGCACAGCAACCTGCAATAGTAACCACGTGTAACCATGTTGTTTTCAGAGCTGTGGGGTTGCCTTGTATGATTGGTTTGAAAGAAATGTTTTTTTTTTTTTTTNTTTTTTTTTTTTTTATTTGTCTCTAGGTTTTCAAAAGTAACTCATATCAACTCATACACATGTAAAAAAGTGGGAACATGTTTAATCCTTTCATGATTTATTAGGTGCACCCTAATTACGTTACCACGGAGACTTGGCCAAAGCAGAGTTTAGCTCCAGCAACAGGTCTAATTAATAAGTTTTGATTAAAAAGTCCTTGCCAAAATTCTACTTGCTGGTGTGAAAATCTACAAAATTACAGATGTCAGTGACAAAGTGGACTCTGCATGTATTTCAAACTGTGTAGCTGTAGCAATATACAATATTCTTTTTTTTCTGAGATCATTATTGATTTCATACTGCATATGGGCACTGGTAGTGGGAAATAGTTTAAATGAAGAGAACGCCTTTGTGTACACATGGCGATTTGATTCCATTCAGTCTTTGACAGAGAATAAGCTCCAGTGGATGTGCCAGATCTGCTGCTGTAGTAGGATACAGGAGATGCAGGATTTGTGATAGCTGCCATTGTTTGGGCTTCTGCTGAGCTTCACCGCTCTTTGAGACGTATTGTAGGGCTCGAGCTCAAGTCACCGTGTGTAATTCTACCTGACAATATGGGATTGTCTCAGTTTCCAGTTTTCCCAAATGGAAGTCAGCTTTGGGGGCTTTTCCTGTCAGGAGCGCCATCAGAATGTTGTCCCAACGGGAGGCAGTCCAGTGAAAACAGAATGACAGAGGTAGCTGGAAGAGGGATGGAAAAACGAGACTGAGGAGAAAAAATAAAAGACAGAGGGAGGAAACTGTGGAGAGAAGGAGGGAGGCAAAGGAAAATATGGTGGACTTACAGAAAAGTGAGGGGCAGGAAGAAAGGGAGGTAGAACAGAATCTCATTCTAGACGAGGTTGCTGTTTGATGTTTGAGTTCTTGACAAAAGCACAAACTTTTCTCTCATTTTTAAGATATTTAATATTTCTTTTACTTGCTTTCGTACAGGACATCCTCAGCTTTCTGAAAAAAAAAAAAAAAAGTNAAAAAAAAAAAAAAAAGTGTTGTCCCATTTCAATCATTTTCATACTAAGCTGTACCCCGACAGCAGGAAATATGGAATCTTGTGGTTAACTCTGTGTTCTGAATAACTCTTTAACACTTTGTAACTGTTTATTTCCTTGGGTATGCTTCAGATGCAGTTTTAAGTTTATTGGACTTTAGTACCTATGCACTCACTGGTAAACTTTTCAGACCTTAGGGTTCATTTGGAAATAAATAATTGCTTGCATTTGTAAGCATTAAGCAGCTATTACAGGATCTGTGTCTCACCTGGGAGAAAGCACATTAACGTGCTGGATACTGAGCAGTTAGTTTACATTTCTTCTTTGTGTCACAATTGCTTCTTGCATCCATACCGATGATGGAGCTTTTCCCCGTTGTGACCACCTGATGAATCATCATCGCTCCTGGAACAGATGGCGCACTGGCTGGGATGTTTGCCAGCTCTGCTTTGTGTATCGCCAAAGAATGGTTTCAGTTCTGTGTTTGACAGACAGTCCAGTCATCTCATAGGTCACGGCAACGACTCACCAACTGATCAGCCTGTCTTTTTAACAACCTCCTCCTACACCTGCAGCTGTTGCTTTGCCTCGGCTGGCCTCAAATACATTTCATATACCTGAAAGCTTCCATTACTCAACTCAGTGAAGAAGAAGAAGATGTTTCCTTTCCTTTTTTCCGTTCTGAGGACACAGCCCATCATTGAAGATGCAAAGCAACCATCCAGCTGCTTTGCACAGTGTTACAATACTGCATCAGATTATTCCAGATGGCTACAAATCCTGTTTTTGTTTTGATGGTCTATTCAGTGTAACCCATCTACAATGAGTAGTGAGTACATAGCAGGATTCAGCAGTTTGCCAAATATACATGATTTGTTGCTTAATTGGAGTATGAGGAAAGTCTGCCAGGAAATGCATGAGGAGGGTGCTTACTCCAATTATAATGTTAACATGCCTGAATGAATCAATTTACATAACATAAACTAGGTCTGTATAGGAGGAAACTCACTTTGATTTATGCTGATTTCAATGTAATTATGTTTTCATGACATTTGAAATATATACACACACACACACATATATATATATACATATAGGTTTACTGCCTCAGTCCCAGTATAATAGAAGTTTTAACGTAAAGTGCATGTAAATATATTGATTGGTGTAAAAAGTTTAGACCTCTGTCATTTTAGTCTTAGAAGTCAACATAGCTTCAACAAAACATAGATACTGGAGTTATGTGAGTTGCTGTATGTCACTCAACACTAAACACACTTCTTGGATTTGTGTTGTGTAAGTAAATTGCTAAGTTTTATTTTATAACTTTCAGACACTTCTAAAGTCGCAGCGGAAACCTTTTCACTTTGGGAAATGTAGAATTCCTTTCTTACATAACCCTTTGTACAGGACATAAATGCCATGTTCTAAAGCATCATAAGTGTGAATCAAAGGGAAGCTCGTCTGTCTGCGTGTTACCTTCTCCATACACACAGTTCTTGCTTTTGATGTTGCACAGCAGCCCCTCTACTAAGCTCTCATAGTTTGACTCGAGCAGCAGCTTCATTTGTTGGAGATTATCCACACCAAAGCCCCATTTTAATGCAGCTTAATCATGCAGGTATCTCTGCACCACCCAGAATCATCAGGGTTGTGATGGAGATTCTTCATTTTGTCAGTAAGGAATTACTTGTGCACATTAGCTTTTAGTGTTTATTGGCCCTTTTCATTCCCATAGTTAATTTTTTAACATAATCCTTCATATTCTCACTCACGCTGACTTTTTCATCTATGTAACCTGTACTTTCTAAGATGAGCGCCTTCATTTATTACATTATTTTTTTGAAAATCTTTAAACAGTGCAGTGTGGGAAAACAGCTGCTGCTCCTCAGTTGTTTCATATACAGTAGGTTTCTTCAACACTTGAAGAGCAGCTTAACACAAACTCCATCTTTTTGAGTTATTATGCCTTATTCATCAATGCAATATGTCTCTGTGCTTGTATATATATGCACATGTCTGTATTTGTGAAGCACTTTAGTGCAAAAAAGTTGTTTGCTTTTAAAGTGCTACATAAATGAAATAAACTTGAAACTTAAGCTACACTGAAAACACCTGTTGATCGTTTTTAGATGTTAGATATAAAAATTTAGCCTTATTTAATTGATTTCAACGTGTTATTTTGTTCTGCTTAATATTTTTGAGTAGTTGGAATTATATCTCGCAGTGCTTCAAACATTCTAATTTTATTTAATTAAAAGCAACTACAAAAAAAAAATATATCATGGCTCTATTATCATCTCTATTAATTCCAATTAATTAAAATATTGAGCAGAACAAAATGACATGTTTAAATCAATTAAGTAAGGCTAAATTTTTATGTGTAACATCTAAAAGGGGTCAACATCAGCTTTTCCATGTGTATACACATGGAAAAGCTTTAAAATGGGCAGTGGTGGCCTAAAGGTTAGAGAAGCGAGCAGGTCACCGGTTCAGTTCTTGGAGTGGCAGAGAAATCAGCATTGGGGAAGTGAATGAGAGGTGGAGTCTGTGGTTGTACCTGGGTACCAGGTGTGAATGATGTGAGTCTGTGAGCAGGACATTCCTGTAAAAGAGATTTAATGCTCAGCAAATTACCCCTGAATAAAAGACTTAAGAAAAAAAAAAAAACTACACTTAATTATAATATTTATTTATTACACCACTGGACTGAGCTACATTTACTCAAAAATGTTGAGTCAAACTAAATGTGTTTAAGTTTACTCAACATAGGTCTATTTGGAATGACTAAGGAAATTTAAGTGAAATGTACTCAGTTTGTTTTAGCTAAAACTACAAATTTAATTTCGCTGAAGTTACTTATAAATATTAAATATTATAAATATTAAAGACTTGATGGGATCTTATTGGGAACTTAACAATATACAGACAAATCTAAATAAATTTATTATGTACAACCACTTGACATATAAAAATTAAGTAAATTCAAAAGTAGCATTTTTTTCAGTGTATATATGAAGCCACCTCATGATATCAATTGATACTGGTGCCAATCTGACGTGTTCATTGTAAAGGTCATCCATGCTTGCCCTTTTCCCACTGAAAATCATGGTGTATCTGCCCTCCAGATTTCAAAATAAGATGACAATCCATGGCATTGCCATGTACGCCACGCCCCTAGTACATGTTATACCACTGTCACATTGTTATAGGCCATGCTTCTCTATCAAAGGCATATAAAAACAGATATGTAGTGGCCCAGTCCCCTTTTTTCAGGGTTTGAAGGCATGTTTTTGAATATGTGAAGGAGGTGTGGTCAAGCTAATTCAGGAAGGTTAAGTTGCCCTTTAAGGGACGTTATTCTGTATATGATAGCATCTTTTGTTGGAGCTTAGAAGCATTGTTTTTTTTTTTTTTTTNTTTTTTTTTTTTTTTTGGTTTTTTGCATCACTGTTCATGTTGCTCCAGTCACAAGAAATTAAGCAATAGTTCACCACACCCACACACACACACACACACACACGACTGAATTCATGCAGCTCAACAGTAATTAGCATATTACCCTCTGTAATTTGTCTTCACTTTTATCATGCCTCCGACCTTCCACTTAGTCTAATTTAACCTCGAGGCCACGGCTCCTGAATCAGGACTTTGTGGTGATGTTGAGCTTCGTTGTGCAGCTTCTGTTGCTTTTTCCTCACCACTCAGTGATACGTACTTTCTTCTGTTTCTACTGAGATTATGTGCTACAGTATGTAGTGTCCTCAAATGTTCCCACAGTCAAATAGAAAAATATAACATTCTACTTTTTGCTAAAAAAAAAAAAAAAAANAAAAAAAAAAAAAAAAATCCCACAATGCAAATGTTTTGCTTGTGCTCTGAGATGACAGATATGTAAAATCCATTAATGTAACATTTTCTGTCATGATATATTAAATACAGTCAACTTAAAAATATATAGACAAATCTAAATGATGATGTTGATTTGCTGTGTATATTTTCCCCATAGGAGCATTGGGGAAATATACTGTATGTTGCTTCTACACCTCTTTGCTTTCATTTGTCTTATCAGTTACATTAGGTTCAGAAATTACAGTTATTACTTCATTTTTGGTTGCACTTTAAATTTGATAGGAGTCATAAATATTTAAATTATTCAAAGATTCATGGCTTGGCACAGATTAAAATTGGCATTTTAATGAGGTGTGCTGTAATAAATGATATTTCCTTGCAGATTATTTTGCGGAAGCTCCAGGCAAACTTTTAATATACTATAAAGTAAAGTGCAGTCTCTCGGTGTAGATTCCCTTTTTTCTTCTTTCTCTCTCTCTCTTTCTCTCTCTCTCTTTGGTCACATTGTAGCATTTTGGTCAAGAGAGACAGAAAACGGCTATCTTTTGTAGAATGCCCCAGAGGGAGGATAAAGAAGGGAGGGGCTGTAGGGAAAAGAAAGGACAGATGAGAGTTGACAAGGCAAAATAGCAGGAGGTGAGCAGGGTCATGAAGAGGTTAAGGAAAGTGGAGAAGTAGAACCACAAAGCTGAGACCAAGATTAGTGATGCACAGAGGAATAACAACAAGAAAGACAAAGGGATGTGAAAGAGAGCAAGTGAGATGTTAGAGAATGGGAGGGAAAAAAAAGGTAGTAATAAAAAATGTTGTCTGACATGGATGCTGTCCAAGGAAAATGCTCCAGATTGATGAAAAAAGGAACAGAGAAACTGGAAAAAGCATGATAGAAAGTCCAAGGAAAACACACTTGTGGATGTGAGAGAACTAGGGCATGATAGGAAAAAAGAGGTAGAAGAGGAGTGGACTGAAAGTAAATGAAAGAAGAATGGAGTAAAGGCTGGGAGAAAAAAAATGAGGTAAAAAGTTTAAAATAAGAGTGAGGATGGATTTAGCTTAGTTACAGCAGAGTTATTGACTTTGAATTATTGAAAATACAAAACTAAAAATACAAAACTATCAATAATGACAAGGTGATAAGGAAAAGCCAACAACACTAAAAGGCAGCCAGAAATTAATGACAAAAACAGATTCATTAAATAACTCACCAATGTCTATTTTCTGCAATAGCTGCAATATTTCACCTCTCAGCTTTCAGAAACAGGCAAGGTTTTGTTTGGCCAGCAGCCATAAAAATCAGGACCCGGAGAGAACTGCCAGCATTAACCCAACCATTGGTCCAATTTGTCCAAATTAATGGAGAACTTCCTGTTATTAGTGGAACTTTATACTTTGCAGTATAGCAGGTAAGAATAACAATAACTAGACAAAGCAGCATTTGCTTGTAAAAGACATCTCCATGTAGAGCATTTTCATCTGCTGCAATATAAGTTAAAAAAATCTCAATAATACATGCATCATGCCAGTCAAAATGAACATTTCTGGTTCCTCTGGTTTTAAATAAAAAGTACTGTATGTACTCAACTATAAGCTGATCTCGAGTATATGCCAACCCCCCGATTTTGACCTGCAAATTTAGGTTTTTAAAGAAACCCGTATATAAGCCTGATGTTGTTCCATCTATTTATTTGTTTAGCAAATTGCCTGTTTTTCTGAGAATTGTGATAGTATTCCTTTGATTTTCTGAAAATAATCCACGTACCTAAGTGACATTAGCTAACATTAAGTTTTCCGGACTCCTCTTCCTTGTCGGAATCACACTGATGAAGGTAAGGGAAGCTTTAGTGCTTCCCTTACCTTCATGAGCTATAATTATCACGACGCGTATTTAGCTGTGTAATTACGGTGAGCTTTTTTTTTTTTAAATCTCACCCATTCCGTGTTTTCAGTAATTATCCTGTACCTGAGGCCTGTGTATGTGCTGGACATTCCTCGATACAGAGTTTTGGAATTCCCTCAGCCAACCCCCTGATGTTGTTCCATCAATTTATTTGTTTAGCAAATTACCTGTTTTTCTGGGTATTGTCATAGTATTCCTCTGATTTTCTGAAAATACTGCACTTACTGGTATCAGTAACAAGATATTTATTTCAGCAGCTGATTACTATAACTGATGGATCACGGCTTACTGGCCACCGCAAAATATGCTGGATAAGATGTTTAGTCAGGAAATACATCATTCTAATCTAAGGTATATGATTTAAACTATTTTCCATTGGTAGTGGTAATGGGTAGTATTTCTACCCCTGGAAATTTTGTTGTCTGGGATCTGATTTGAATTACTCGTATATAAGCCGACCCCCTGATTTGCGTTGTAAAATTTGGTTAAAAAAAAAAACAAAAAACAAAACTTGGCTTATACTCGAGTATGTACGGTAGGTTAAAAAAGAAATGATATGCATTTAATAGGAAGATTAGCTATACATATATACCTTGTATTCTTTCTGCGCTGAATTAGTAACAGTAACATTGGCCATTTATGACTGGATAATGCAGCTCATCTGTATGATATCTGTGTTACTTTGATTAAATACATGTGATGTGAGAAATTGTGAAACTGTTTTCATAAGTCAAATTTATCAAATTTAACAAATGATTAAAAGAAGAAAAGTGACTCAACAAATGCATCTCATATAAGAAAAGTTTGATTAAGCCTGTCTTTTATGTTGCACGTTACATGTGCTACACAGATGGCCAGAATTACCAACTACACGAGGACAAGTGGTAAGGTTAAGCACGTAACAGAATGCAAATACAGCAGGAGCCAGCGAGACCAAAACTTTTAGAGAACAGTGCAGCAGTCCATGCAATATAAGTGTCTTTAAGCGTATATGAACTGAAGGTATGGCTGTAGAATAGAATAGAATAGAATAGCTTTATTGTCATTATACGTAACATATAATGAAATTACAGGT